>JAULBM010327703.1:0-13192 GCA_032357055.1 Geukensia granosissima | reverse complement strand
GTTTGCTAACTTGTTTCCGTCATGAATATGCATGAAATATTTTCCACTGGACGTTAAACAACAATCAATCAATCAATTAATCAACCTGTTACTATATAGGTGTATATGCCTAGTTAATCATATGCTTGTTTTGAAATAACTTTATTGTATCTAGACCATAATGAAAATGGTGGTTTATTTAAAAACAGTTCAAATAAAAGTGTTATAATTGATCTTTATTTCATGAAAAGTAATTTTCTGATATGGAAAGATCTAAACACTTGTGTTATTAGTCAAAAGATCTAAACACCTGTGTTCTTAGTCAAAAGATCTAAACACCTGTGTTCATAATCAGAAGATCTTAAAACCTGTGTTCATAGTCAAAAGATCTAAACACCTGTGTTCATAGTAAAAAGATGTAAACACCTGTGTTAATAGTCAAAAGATCTAAACACCTTTTTTAAAAGTCAAAAGATCTAAACATCTGTGTTAATAGTCAAAAGGTCTATACACCTGTGTTAATAGTTAAACGATCTAAACACCTGTGTTCATAGTCAAAAGATATTCTTTAGACTGTTAGTATTTCCCAATGTCATCACGTTAGTTTCTTCTAGAAAAACGACTTCTCATTTATTGTCACATGGTTAATTATGGACAGGGTACCATTAAATGGTATTTACCATAAACTTAAAAAATGTATTGTTAGCAATGTTCTGAGCCAAATATATATTGCAGCAAAACATTGGTGGAAAGGTCAATGGATGGTTTTCTGCTGAAATTATGGTCAGTATCCTAGACTGCCAACCAAGATGGGCACAGTGCAGTCAAACATCTTCGTCTCAGAATTTATTTGTCAAATGTCAGTGTCACAGTGACTCAAAACTTACAAAATTTTTTAAATCCCAAAAATTTTACATTCAATTATGTTTGTTTTCTTTTCATGCAAGTTTGATAGTTGAAATTTAATCCTTGAATTGTAATAACAGAAAATGTTCTGTTTGCGTTGCAACCTTCAAGTCAGCTATAGCATCCCCAATGTCATTTAACTGTGATATGATTTGGTCTCTGTCATCTATAGCATCCACAGTGTCATTTAAGTGTGATAGGATATGGTCTCTGTCAGCTATAGCATCCCCAATGTCATTTAAGTGTGATAGGATATGGTCTCTGTCAGCTATAGCATCCCCAATGTCATATAATTGTGATAGGATATGGTCTCCGTCAGCCATAGCATCCCCAATGTCATTTAACTGTGATAATATATGGTCTCCGTCAGCTATAGCATCCCCGATGTCATTTAATTGTGATAGGATATGGTCTCCGTCAGCTATAGCATCCCCAATGTCATTTAACTGTGATAGGGTATGGTCTCCGTCAGCTATAGCATCCCCAATGTCATTTAACTGTGGTAGGATATGGTGTCCGTCACCTATAGCATCCCCAATGTCATTTAACCGTGATAGGTCTCCTTGACATTTACCCCATAGCTTCCCTTTATATATGTGCTAATTTTCTGTTTATAGAGACCTGAAAATGATGTCACAAGATCAGAGCACTCTCAAATGTCTCCATTCTCTCAGCATGTTTGGGATTACGATGATGATACTTCCAACAGTTCCTCAGTTTCCTCTAACAGTACTATGGAGGTTGACCTTCAATCCTACAGTGATATGTCCACCTGTCCTTCACCATATCATGGTAGTACCAGTGACATGGACTGCTACCCTGAGGATCCAGGTACATGATTAAATCAAGAGATTATTCCTTCAGGCTAGTTAGGCAGCTTTTTTTGTAGAGTAACATATATATAAATGTCCCTTATCTAGCTTGCCAGAAAAACTGGAACAAAACATCGAGAAGTAACCATATCAAAACAAATCGAAATAAGAAGCCAAATCCAGTTGATTTCTTGGGGTTAAATATTAACTTTATATTAAATACAGTACATAGGAACCAAGTTATAGACAGAGTTAGAATATACTTTGAAGTAAATATGTTGAACAACTGAACCCAGTATTTATCAGATGTTTTAAACCAGCTGTTGTTTTTATTTCTTAAACATCTACTGTTCCACAAAAAGCTTCTAACAGCAGTGTTTAATTTAGATCAGTGCAGTTGACAGACACAATAGATAGCACATAAGAAATTGCAAGATTTAAACACCTGAGGATTAAATTTGCCTTAGGCTAACTTGTGCCAAAACAATTTAACCCCTGAATAGATGTTTTAGTTTGAAAATGATTTATTTTACTTTCCAGAAAATTGTGAGAAAGATGATGAGTTATCTGAAAAGGTAAGTTTTGTAAGATCAGCAGTATCAGGCCAGATAAAGTTAATTGGTAGATTCACATTGCCACATTGATGCAAATAAAAGACACTTATCAAAAACAACCTATTCCTAAATATCCTGACTTTGTATAGGCATATAAGATGTGGTTTAAGTGGTTTTACTGATACTCAAACATTTCCTTTATCTATGAAACCTTGTGTTGTTAAGTGAGACCAACAAAATAAAAATCCTGTGCACTACAATTACCCACTTCAATTTTATAATAATAAAACCAAATCACAGGTATTTCATGTCTTAACTGTCTCAGTGTGGTAATGGTGTGCTAGACTGGAGTGTAGAAGGTTTGATCCCCTGCAAGTTCAAACCAAGCACATTATGGCCATATTTAGTAGAAAAATGAAAGACTTAGCTCGAAGTCAGATTTATGTGTTCGGCTCTTCAAATTAGCCTAGTTAAATCAAAGCAAGGTTCTTTTAATTCATGTCTTTCAAATGCTCTTGTTCTAAACATCCATGAAATATTTTTCTTCTGGATATTAAAAGCAACAATCAATCCATTGGATAATTGATAATTTTATGAAGCTGACTAAACTTATGAAAACAGAAGAACTAAATTTCACATTTCCAGAAGAATTCAGACACTGAATAAGGAAACGAAAAGGAGGGATTTCAGACTTATGAAATTATCTAGGTTTTTTTAGACTTATTTTAGTGTTTACAATTTTGTGAATCTTTTGAACATGTAAGAAATTATTTTTAACAAATAGATGGACAGCACTTTTGTTGCTAAAGCTGAAGTCCTGGAAGATAGAAGTGTTTTTGACCTTACGTCATCTGTACCAGCTAGACCAAAGTTCTCCAGCTCTCAGCCATCCATCGGAGGAGAATGTAATTTTATAATATTAATACCCCATAAATCTTTACCAAGTCATCTGTCCCTCTATACATTACTCTTTCAAGCACAACTTTCACACAACCAATAACTGAATTTGAATGAAACTTAGTGCCATGGGAGTTATTGTATTGCCATCACTTTGGGTCCATCATTCATTTGTCCACAATTTAAGCCAAGGTTTGTTTACGAAAGTTTGTAGGTAGGCAAATATTTTTGAAAACTTTGTTTACCTTTAAAAGGTTTTTTGTTAAAATTCTGACCTAATTTGTAAAAAAAAAAAATTTAAATAAACAAAATGACAATCATATTTTTGGGGACACTATTTCTTTGGGGGAGGGATGTGTTTGGTGAAGGTAAATATTAGGCCTAACATGTTATTCTTTTCCACTAAAACAACTTAGCCGTTTAGGACCTAACTTGACATGAATGTTTATTGGAAAGTTCCCTCCAAAATTTAAGGTTTTTTTTCCAACTGGAAAGGGACAAATAATGCATTCTGATAGACCTTGGCTTTAAATCTTAACATTTGGAATGTCATAATTTATTTCTAAAAATTTTAACTCAATGAATGAGGAAATATGATTCTAATGTTAATATATGTTTTGGCCTAGTCGTTTATTTTGCTGAGCTTTTTGTTCGCAGAAGATATTGTCAGTGTTTACAGTAAAAAATATGAGTTATCTCCCCTGTTTAAATTTGGTATGAAATATAAATTGTACCTTCAATGAACACACTAAAATGCAAAATATCCATTATATTTTATATTTTATATTTTCATTTTAAAACAAACCATCTAATTGAAATACTTGTAGCATATTTAAGCAAGAATTGTTTTCATCATTTTATGGTAGGCTTTTAAAGCATGAATTGTTTTATCATATTTTGGAGACACAGACTTAAAAACAATAAATTTTAAACTTTGTTTTTTTTTTTCCAGGGACTGGCAGGAAAAATTGTTTAACACATGCTCAGAATACAAACTATCTTATGGCCAACACTAAAGGTTTTAATATAACAGAGAGGTCGTTAAATGAGCTGAGGAATACATCGCCAATATCAGATGAGGTAAAGTTTTTATAACAAATTTCTGCTTGCTTTCACTGCCAGGAAGCTGATATAATAAATAGGAGATATGGTATGATTGTCTATTAGACAGGCATCCAAAACATAATAATCATCAACAGGTTTCCTGGAGGCCTGCAAATATAGAAATAGGAAATTTGTTTTGATCGTCTGTGAGACATTCATCCAAAACTTATAAATTACAAACATCTACATGTTAAATCTGTTTTAGTAAGAAGTTGCAGTCTTAATCTTCATACTTCGATCAAAGAAGACAGAAGACATAATGCTGGGCATATTTGACATTTTTCTTGGATTTAAAAATAAATGATTTGTGGGTGTCTCAGAGAGGTAGATACATCTTACCCTTCTTGACCTCCTGAGGTCACTCAAATTTTTTTGTTAGGGTCTGTATTGTCTATATATGTGTCACTGGTAGATTAAGGATTAATTGCTCGAATATGAATTATAGAATAACCCTGTAATTAATATAAAATATCACTTTACATGGAATGATGTACATGCAGATAGATGTATAACTGTATTTAATTGCTTTTCAGGTTGTTAATGCAGCAATATGTCTGGCAGTGTTAACAAGACAGGTCTGTACTAATACAGTGATACTGTGAAGTATGGGTTTGCTTTGAAGTATACTGTTTTAATTTGAATTTTATTTTTCCAAAATTTTAACTATAAATAACTTATTATTTGTAATAGTAATTTTGGTTTTCCTCATCTAAAGCTATTTTTATTGTCTGTGGTAATAATTAGCATTAATTAACCATTGGTACCTTAGATAATGTCTGTTAACATTTTAGCTTAACTGATTCAAAGTGTTCAATGAGCTTTTGCCATCCCTTTCTGTCTGGTTCATTGTCTGTCCAAAATTACCAAAAGATACTTTTGGACTAAACTTGGGTAAAATAAACACTACCAAAATTGTGTCTACATTCTGGCGGGTAAACCAAGATGACCACAATTACTAAAAATAAATTAAAAGGGTTGTGTTTAAAGAAATCTTAATGTCTGAAACTACAAATTACCTAGTCGGTTGCAATCAAACTTTGGTGAAGTGGTCCATAGTGGACCCTCTACCATAGACATGAATGTCACTACCTACTGTCAACCAAGTTTGCTGCCACAGCCTAACTTAATTTAACACGCTGCCAACCAACCAAGATGTCAGCTGTTTTTAAAAATACCAAAGGGGATGATGTGTTTAAAAGATATTTATGTCTGAAATTACCTAGTCATTTGCAACCATACATGGGTGGAATGATTTTAGATGAACTGCTACCAAAGTTGTGTCTGACCACCAACCAAGATAGCTGCCACAGCTGAAGCTTTTAATAATAGAACCATATTGGAATTCCACCCTCCATGAGGAAATTCACTCAAAAAACCTTTTTGTCTGAAACTACTGAGCCATAACAACTAAACCTTGGTTGTTTGTTTTTAGATTGTTTTTTTTACATTTTTTTTTACAGCCAACCAAGATGACTGCTGTTACTAAAAATAAAAACAATGGGTGGTATATTTTAAATACCTTCTTGTTTATAACCACTGTGCCTATTCCAACCAGCCTTTAGTGTAATGGTCTATAAATGGTCTTCTCCTCCAATAATAATGTCTGGCATCCCTGCCCACTAACCATAATGCCTGCCACAGGATTTTATGGGAATTTCATTTAAAAATATTCTTGTCAGAAACTACTGAGGAAAATTGCATCCAAACATTTGTTAAATGGTCTATATATGGTCCTTTTCAGGAATTGTGTTCGACATCCTATCTGATCTACAAAGATGGCTTCCACCGCTGAATTTATTTTAGCATAGAACTCTATGGAAATTCACTCAAAATTCAAAAAATTTCTTGTTAGAAACTATTTTGGTGGAATGGTCTTTATATGGTCCTCTTCTAAAATTTTGTCTGGCACTCTTACCGACCTATCAAGATGGCAGTCACAGTCAAACTAATTTTTACCTAGGACCCTCAGTGAAATTTATCAAAAATCTTTTCGGAAAAAACTACTTTGCCTGTTGCAAGCAAACTTTGATGAAATTCTTCCAAAATTGTTTACGCTGTTGATTGTTTTGAGTTTGGATGTTTTATTAATTGTCATTGTCTTTTTAACCAGATTTCAAACATTTTGAACACAGCTGACAAATTGTCATTCAATGAGTTTGCCATACAGTGCATCAAATTCAAATTGGTATTTTGTGATACGTTGATCTGAACTGTCATGACTGTTGTTGATCTGAACTGTCATGACTGTTGTTGTGATCTGAACTGTCATGACTGTTGTTGTGATCTGAACTGTCATGACTGTTGTTGAATTAGATAAAAGATATGGTTTTCTGGTTGGATTTCAGGATAAGAAGATATATTTTATGCCATCCACTGTGGCAACTGCACTTATGCAAGATGATGAAGAAAGAAAGAAAAGCATCACAGATCTTTTTAGACGGGTTGGTCAATTTATGAATTGTATATCACAGTTTATTTCTCCTTTATCCGCAACAGAGATTTTACTTTCCTGATGAATTTTGCACATCTCATTAAAAATTTATCAGTCAGATTAAATTTTATCTACTGAATGAAAGGTTAAATGAATACCAGTGGTGAAAAACCCTGAAACTGTAAAGAGGGAATGAACTTTCTCCAAAGTTAAGTTGTAGTGTGCTAACATTAAATGCAGGTCTTGGTTTGATGCCTGAGCATAACAAATAAAGTATTATAATTTGTATCTGCTGGTTGTATGCTAAGCACACAGCATTTTGTATTAAGATGAAATGTGGTAAGTTCTTAGACAGAATTAGTCTTTGTACAGGGATGATTTTATTCCGCTTTTTAGCGGATTTCCGCTAATGGTAGTCCGGATTTGTCCATTATGATTCTTTTATTATATTGCAGTATTTGGCTTACGGTTGGTTATTTCCGCTTAGTTGGCATGGTCGGCAAAATCATCCCTGATAAAAAGAGGTTACCAAAATATTTTCTTAGGTATAGACCACCAACCCTCAGAAGTTATTGTCAAAACTGGTCTTGAACTCTTCTAATCACAGTCTGAAAAGTTTTGTTACTTTTTACATGTGGTTGTTTATCATGCATGTGATGGTGGTAAAACATTTGTTAGTTCTTGGTGATAATGAGCCCTGTGCCAGTAGTGAGAATAATGCAGCCAAATTAAAACAGGAGGAAAACTGATTCTCCCAGTATACAAATTGAATATTGATGGTGATTTATAATGGACTGTATAAACAAAAATTAACAATCTTATTTTTGAATTTTTATAACATTTAATGGGTCACTTTCCTATGAATAAAGTTTGTGCTCATGATAATCATTATCATGATAATATAAAAATAAGAGACGAGGCATGATTGTCCATGAGACAGCCATTCACCAAATAACAGTCTAAATTAAATTAAGTACATTGTATGTCAGTCTTTACTTCTTATAACGATTAAAAAGAAAGATTCTGTAATAAATGACAGAGAGATACCATTCACATCTTACATACTTATAAACAAATATACAAAGGGCAAATTTAACTGCATGTTTAATGATAATGATATTTTTTTACAGTTGTGATGAGATGACAGTTGGTGCTTTATAAAATGGAAAATTCAGTCAACTTGCTAGGATGATAAAAATAAAAAAATATATGTATATATACACACACATAACACCCAAATAATGAGGAGTTTCAGATTTTTTATGTAAGTGTGTGATTCAAGGCAGCCATATAAAACAATGGTTTTGCAGTGTCCTGCAAATGAAGTACCCATACTCCTTAATTTTTAAAAGCTGCAGTACACATTTAATGCAAGTAACTATTCTTTTTTATAGGCAAAAAGATCATAGAGCTACAGCTGAAAAAAGCTCAACCTGGAAGGAAAAAAAATGTCCGGGACTTTGAGGAATATTGAAAGTTACCCTGGCCAGTTTGGACAGGGGGATATCAATGATACTCCTAGAAGTCTCGGCAATGGTCACAACTCACGTCCTACTTCTCCACTGAAGTTCTTTGCCAGAGCAAAAAGTAAAAGCAATGACATTTTCAAAGGAATAGCTGAATATGTTTTGGAAGCTGAAAATTTCCTGAAGGGTATGTAATTGATTTAAGATTTTATTACAGAATTTATATATATATAAAGAGTAAAAATAAGACCTGAAACATTAGAAATTAACGGGATCTTTTTATTATTGCGAATATTTTGACTGGTTGATAATCTCAAAAATAGAGACCTACATTTTTATATCTGTTTGCTATATTTGCAGACAGATTTTCTAAAAAATGCATTCATTTATCTCACATTTTGAAGTGAAGTTTTAAAATCACGACTATAAATGAACACAATACATTGTAATTTTAATTTATAGTATTACTAACAGGTTTTAAGGGCAATATATTGATCATATCATGGAAGTATAATATTGACAGGAACTCCAACAACTGTACTTCAAAAGCACAATCTGCAATGCCGACAAATAGTCAAGTATGAGATAATTGATACGACACATGTCAAGCGGTAACTGTCATTGCATGACGAAAATTCAACATTTCGTCACAAATTGTTGTATATCAGAATTACGGAATTTACCGAGTTTACCGGATGTACATGCATCAGGACATATCTCTTTCTATAAGTCCCTGATATATTGAAATTGCTGAATTTGCCGAGTTTACCGGTCCTACATGTATACATAAAATTTAACGTCGTTTTTTTTATTTATTGTGTCCAAATGGAAGAACTTCAAAATAGATAAATAGCTTCCATATTTTGGGTTAAATGTACAATGAAATTTACCAACACGAAATATAAAACTATGGGATGACCTCTGGTGAAGGGTATTTCCTTGAAAAGTCCTAAAAACCAAAACATTCTAGAGATATAGAATCTAAAGTATTCAACACAATGTAAGGTCAAAGATACGATCCATACCGCAAATGGGTGGGTGCATAATCGACTTGCACAGAAAAAAAATGGGAAAGAATAATAATACAAACAATTATTGACTATAAAAGCTATGAATATTTCCCCAGTTCACCATTGGAACTCTAATTATCTAATTCTGAAGTTATCCCAGAATATTTGATAGACATGTCCATCTCATACAAGTCATACTTTTGGGATAATTGCAAATAAGGACTTGTATGCTCTTATTTCTTCAACTTTACATTTTTGTTTGTTTTGGGAATTTCAATTTGATAGTAATCATCGACGCAAACAACAGTCATATTTGATATATTCTCAATAATTTTGGTCAAGTTTTAAACTCAAATAAAACATTCCCTTATTATCCTTCATGATAAAGGCTCTGTGCATCATTTTCTGTGAACATTTCTCATTATTTGCATATAATTTTTAGTTTCCGGCATAATCTGGATCATAGGTTTCTATTAATTTAAAGACATTGACCCTAATAGGAAAATAAATGGATCTACCATGCGTTTTCTTGTGTATTTCAATCAATTCTTGGGGGATATTTGTGCGCTTTTGGACGCTCACCTGTATTAATTAAGATGACATAAATATTATCAGGTATGTTCTGATATATAAATGAACACAGGATTTACCGTGTTAATTACCCTACATTAGGTAGATCTGATAACTGATAAAAACCGTGTGAATCAGTCAGGTCAGTAGTTGTCTGCATCGCAGAAAGTCACAAGCGTGTTATCACATACTTGTCAAACTGTGTTGGTTTCTCTTAAGAAATCAACGGGGGTAACAATACGTTAATTTTTGTTGGAGTTCCTGTCAATATTATACTTCCATGATCATATGTTGATGCAAATTCATGATAATCATGAATGTGCATGTAATATTAGTCACATGATTGTCATGGTATGACCATTTAGCAACATTGATGGAGAAAATTTTTGCTGTGAAATAAGCTGATGACCTCTGCTTTGTACTAGGCAAATATCCTTATCTGAATTTTACATTTAGGTAACAAGGTACAAGTCCACAGGAAGATATGTCATGCTACTCTTGACATATTATTTTGCTGACTCTTGCTCCTAACAGGGTGTTTGGGGAGAAATCTCCATTAGTAATTTTAATTTCAGTTAAACATGGCTGAATTCAAAATTGTTCACCCTTGTGGATTGATCAGGATTTGTTTTAAAAATAATTCCTAGATTATCTGAAATTGCTGTCCTCCCAAATATAAATGGCTGTTTCGACTTTTTTTGTCAAATTTCCACTGAAAAAAAACCCACTGGAAATATCCAATTTGTGTTCAAACCCCACCTGGAGTATTCTTCTATATGATACTTCTATTCATTGAAAATGAATGAAAACATCCTAATAAATAAAATAAAAATTCTCTAAAACCATTACAACATCAAAAAAGATTCACAGTAGCATTTGGTTGTATGTGATATATTAAGCAAATATTGAAATTTTAGGAAAGAAATTTAGAGAATCTTGACATATCATATCTGTAAAATTGAGTCACTCAAGGTCTCACACTCAGAGCTTTTTAATTTGCAAAATTAGGGAGAGTCTCATGTAACTAATGATGGTTATAAAATATTGTTTAGTCCCAATAAAAAATTATAGTTATGAAGACTTCTGTAGGAGAGTTGGAAGAAAAACAGTCTGTGCCAAAAACTTTTTTGGCTACTAGCCCGAATACCCAGTTTCAAAAGATTTCTAGAAGTCTTCTGAAGTATTCAATAAAAAAAATCAGTAGCCCCAACCAATTATTTACTAGCCCGAATCATTTTTTACTAGTCTCGGGCATAGGGCTAGTGGCTAAGGGCACAGACTGCTGTGTCGACCAGTCTATATTCTTTCTCCTATATGTACGTTACGTGCCGAGAGGAGAAGCAGCAAATACCGATTTTAATATCTTTGAATTGACCCGGCCAAGAATCAACCTACGACCTTTTAAAAAAATCAAGAGGTCTCCACAATACCTTCAACAAGCGTGGAATACCACTCCTTGTAAAAAGCTCTAAATCACACCAATTAAAAAATCTATAGGTAAAATAATATTCCTCTTATCTGATTATTATTAAATAATGCAAATTTAAAAAAAATAATACTGTTTTATTTTAAAACATACTGCATAGACATTACAAATGTAAAAAAAACACTGAACACATGCATACAAATATTCATTTTACATGTATTTCATAGATCAATAAAAAAACTCTTATTAAAATTTGTAAAAATTGGCTGGTATAAACATGAACATACAAATTTGATAAAACGGTGGATTTCTTAAAAGAAGCAACGTTAAAATTCACGTCAATGTTCTTAAGATCAGACATCTACAGAAACTTGGCAAGTCTGTTGTTGTTTTGTAATGTTCTACACTCCAGTTGCAGCATTATTTTGTATGATCTTCTTGTCAAGGGCTTCTTGTTCGGCAAAGGCAGTTTGTTCTAAATATTAGAAGTTTTTCTAAATGTTAGAAAGACGTCACTATTTACAATGTCAGACTGTTCGTGGCATGACTAGTGTTTCATTAACTCTTCTTTACTCATTTCGTCTTTTGTTTTTCTTTCCCTTTCGTCTGTTGTTTCGCTTTCCTCCTTTTTTCTGGTCGGCTTTAAGCATTTTTTCGTGGAATTCGCAAGAATATGTAATAGGTTCCAATGCACAAAGGGTTGCGTCCCCTGATTTCAACTCGTAGGTTTTTGTGACTGTGTTGGTCTCAGTGTTGCAATCAGTGTACGTGACGTCGAATTCGCATCCAGCTGCAATTTAAAAAAGGTAATATATGGAAAATTTATTAGCAGTAATATAAAGGATATAAATAGCCATATGTAATTGTACTTTTCTATTGTTCAATGCCCTTTCCCTTTTGTATGTGCTCTATACTCATGTACTCCCCTGTGGGCCCTTAATTGGCAATACACTATTTTCTATGTTCTAAATCGTTGACTGACTCTCCTTCCGTTTCTCTGTTTTGTATTGTGTCGAATCAATATCATTTATATGCTTGAGTGAATATTTGTCATTTATTGATTGTATATGTTCATCTTGGGCCCGTTGATTAGGTTAATAAAATTATCCTATCTTATCATATATATTTATATTTACGGCATATACGACACAAATATATGCATGTACATGTATATACACGTAACAATCCTATTGATAGACAAATTGGCACCAAAGGAGGTCGATAGGGGAAGCCCTCACGTTGGGAGACTGCCAGTTGGTCATAATACGTAAAGCATGTCCGTGGACCATAGTAGATGACTGTTGTGGACAATGCCACGCTCAATTCACGTTTAAGTGATCCTAGATTTCGAAAAAAGGCCAATGTCCCTACAAAAAGGGAAATTTTTCGTCCCTACACATCCCTAACGTTTTCCAGTGGCAGTCAAAAGCCGTTGCACTGTAGTGTCCCACCCATCCACTCTTTCGATAAATTTGATAATTGTTGAACATGTTCTCGTCCTGAATATGCATGAAATGATTGCCATTGAACGTTAAGCAACTATAATAATCAATAAAACTTAAAATAAGGCAAGGATTTACTTAAATATAAGATTAATAAGATAAGAAAATAATTATATTAACCTAATTAAGGTCCCGTGACAGGCATACTTAACATGACATTCGTGCGTGCATCATTAAAAAACACTATTTGCTTTTATGTTTTATTTGAAAACATCAAGATTTCAAAGTCTGTACTTTATTCAAGAGAATTTTAATCAATTAAATGCGTCTTTTACCAGCATGACCTGGAATGCAACTTAAAGAATCCCGTTGCGAAATACGTCAACAGTCTAAGAAACTAACTTTCATGTCAGTGTAGACCTAGATATGTTACTTCGACCAATTATTGAATTCTTGGTGAAATTTTGAACAATTTACATAGACCTGCGCAATTTTATACAGACTTGTCCGTAGGTCTATTGCTTACATACCCGTAGCCAGAAATTTTCAAAGGGGGGGGGGGGTACGTCTCGGATATTTGGTGCAAAATCCTGCA
>JAULBM010327692.1:0-11340 GCA_032357055.1 Geukensia granosissima | reverse complement strand
GACAGCCATCCACCAAGTGACAGTCAAATTTAAACTTCTACTGGTCCCATTACGGTCTTCAATAATGAACCAGAGTCCATACCATAACGGAAGCTGTAAAAGGCCCTGAAATACAAATTTTGAATTTATTAATAAAACACGACAATGGCAACTTAATCTTTTGAAACAATGGTGAACAAATAACAATAAATTACTAGTTATACAACGACAACAACTGGACTACAGGTTCCTGGCTTGGGACAGGCACATTTAGTATGTGACAGGGTTAAACTAGATTTTGAGCACTTAACCCTCTCCCTAACCTGGGACAGAGGTGTGACAAAACAGCAATGAAAACACACTATAAAAGTCTGATGAAATGGATTCAACACTTGAGATTGATACTGAAAAACAGATACAATTATAACTAATACATAATACAACAAAAGTATCAACCTTGAAAGAGTTCTCACAGTTAAAACCCAAAAGCAACCGACCAGTAGATCACTAGTTTATGAAACTTAATTGAATTAACTTTTTGCTTAACAGATCTGTCCAGACTACTTAATCACCAACACCAGGATCTTTCAGATTACTTAAATCAAATACCAGCAGTTTCATGTGTTGTTGTAAACTTAGAATATAAAAATTATATGCCAGAATTTGAGGTAATGTATATATATATCATTATTTGATTTTATCATTTAGAGAAATGTCATGCATGTGTCCTGCTTGGTGCATCAGTCAAGTATTTTGTAAAAAAAACATAAATTTTTCTGTGTTATGTTGGGCTTTCATATCCAATAATCTCTTTTCCATTTAAATCAAATGTTTAATAAACAGTTGGAGTTTATTGACAAAAAGTTACATAATTTATTGTAAACATATAACTTTTAAAACTTGTATATTAAATTTTAGAAATTAAGATACATACATTAAGTAAGTGTTAGAACTAAATTTTTACAATCTTTTTGCAAAAACGTTGATTTCTGATGTTTTGAGTAGAAAATTTTCAATATTAGGCTGACTGAACAAAACTACATTGAAAAGTGAAAAAAATGCATTGTCTTTAAAATGTATTTTCTTTTCTTTTTTCATTGCTCAGGTCTAATCCCAAACAAATATTGCAACTTCTAGATTCATTTGACCTGTATGACCTTTCCTAGAAATCTTTTCCTGTTTAAAGTGTGTTATAGTTAACCAGAAATATAAAGTGAAAATATCATCAGCTAATTTCATTTCTTTGAGAAATTAAAAGGTCTCTAGTGGCAACTTTTTTTTACTTCTTCTTTTTGATCTTATGACTTCATTCTGATATGGGATTTGTCTTAATGTGCCTTAAACCTCCTTGAAGGATTTGAACATATCTTAAAGAATTTAAAATTTTACATAAATATAATTGAATGGCAGATGTAAGAGATCTTTAGAACAGGAAGTAAAATAGTCATCCTCAGATCTTCCTTTGTGACACATCCATACAACCAAAGCTTGTAAAATCTAATTCTAGTCTGATTGTCATAGACACAGATAAACATGTTTGTGGTGCCCACGTTGAATGCTGAACTGCATGGAATTCATCAATTAGGTCATACAAAGACATTATGCTTCTCCTTGAAGCATGTGACATTTACCTGTAGAAGCAATAGCAAATATTTGGTTGGTTTAGAGTTTGAATAAAGTATCAGGGTAGAGTGCAATCTTTTGATGGACTGTTGGTCTAAGGGCTAGCATGTTAAAAAATCTGCACAACTTATCAGTCAGGTACAAAGCAGGACTCATGTGTTACATGAATATGCTTTTTTGTCCTGAACATGCATGAAATAATTGCCAATGGAAGTTACACAACATTAAGTCAATCAATCATTATTGTATTTGATGTAAGTTTTTGTAGTGATGTGTTTTGGTATAATATTTGGCATATTCACGTGGTAATATGACTGTGATTGATTGTTGTTTCCTGTTCATGGATATTCATGACATGTTGGTGGTGCAGCTTATGCCTCACAGAAACTATATGACTAAATTTTAAAAAAAAGAGGATAATTAGGTGTTGGCAGTACTTGAATGGAGTACATAATTCATTTAGAGATTCAGTATGAAAGTCATAATAATGTGGCCTTGACCCTGTAATAAACCAAAATATTTCCAAGGTCAGAGAAACTTAATTAATTCCCTCCCCTATGGAACAGAATATGTCTCTTAACATTGAGATATTTGGCAAATTACTGGGAAAAGACCCAATTATTATAAAAACATTCTTGAAGACTTATTTTTACAGGGTTTTGGTCATCTACTGCCATCTTCAGAAGATCCATCCATATTGGGTGTTATTTATGATTCATCAACCTTCAAACCACATGACACACCAAAGTATATCTCTACAAGATACACAGTAAGTTATCAGATATACTGGAAAAATATGATTATACAGCCAACCCCTTTATCCAAGATCCACATTTTTTTGAATTCATTTGTATTGAAATTAAACAAAATTTTCAAAATTCATAGGAGGAGCCTGGGTGATCTAGGTAGTTGATTTAACTTAAATGTGCTGATCACTGTAGTCTGTCAACTATATGGCATGATATTGCATCTGACTTTGTACCACACAAAAGGGGTGTTTTTGACACAAATTGTGTGATAAGTTTGTCAGTTAACTCCCCAAGGTTGGTGGTATTCTCCTGGCACTCCAGCTTCCTCCCCCAGTAAAAATGAACCCTGCAATAGGACTGAAATAGTGTTTAAAGTGGCGTTAAACTCAAATCAAACAAACATACAAAAATAAAATTCAAAGTAGAGTTTTGTACATCTTATTTTACGGTTTTTTGTCAAAAAAAAGGGCTCAAAGGGTTTTTAAATGTCATTTTCATCAGACTGATGGTTTTTTTTTTGCATTTGATGCTTATCATTGTCAATAGATTTGCTATGTCCTTTACCATTTCGAGCTAGAAAGGGTCAAGCAAATGATTCCGTATGAAAAATGCAATAAAAGCATTTTTTGTAGCATTTACCCATTTTTTGTATAAAAGGGGTCAAAAGTTAAAAAATATGTAATTGTGCAGGAGATGAGAAATTTTTACTTTTCATTGATTATGATGGTTTTTTTTTTTTTCATTTTATTCCTCTCAGTGAAAGCTTTCAGTTATAATAACAGATTTTCTCTATCTCTTACTGTTGTCGAGCTAAAGGGGTCAAATTGGGGGAAATTCAATTTTCGAATAATATTGAAAAATTTTATTTTTCATCTCATTTTGATGGGGTTTTCTCCAAATGATTTCTTATGAAAAATTTAACAAAAGTGATGCTAGTTTTGAGGATAATACAAGTCAACATGATCACTTATCCAGTCATATTACTGGGTCCAGCACTTTACTTAACCAGCACATTACCCTGTCCAGCAAACTATTGTGTCCAACAAAATACTCTGTCAACACTTACCCAAAGGTTCATTTGTTCACCATTTACATGTCAACATGCTGAGGTTGTATCATGCTATGCTATGGAAGCACCTCTGTTTAGAATTATAATTAATTAATTACTGCATGCCATTTGTTTATTAACTTGAAAGTTGTATATATGATAATGTATTCTAATACTTAATAATAAAATGTGATATTACATAGCTGATGTTAGGTGGAGCATGGTTTGATCACCTGGTAAATAGGTTGGGTGACCTCAAAGAATCAACCATTTCTGATTTTGCCTGTAAAGTGATGAGAGAACAGTTAAATATCCAGATGGAGCCAACAGATATAATCGTCAGCATTCACAAGGTAGATCACTTGTCATAACCTCTACTTATTCTATTCTTCCATTTTACTAAATTCATATCACCAAAGATTCCTTAATGTGAATAACTTTAACTCTTCTAATAAGGACATACCAAATGCATAAGAATTAATTTCAATAGATGTAATTTGGTCTGCAACTGGTAAAGAAATGTTTGGCATATCTATACATATCACTCTTCTTATAAGTAAAATAACATAGTCTATGAGTTTCTTATAAATGATGTTCGGCTGCAATATTGATTGATTGAATGTTGCTTAATGTCCAGCAGCAAATTTTTCATGCATCTGAATATGCTTGAAATATTTGCTGCTGGACGAGAGCATATTAATCAGAGATGATAAATGAACCCTGCTTTGTACTAGACTAACATGCTGAGTCACATTTTAAACATGCTGCCTCAAAAAAACATTAGTCTGCAGGAAGACATGACACTTTACCCAGACACATTATTCTGACTCTGGGCTCATCAGTCTTTTCTCCTACTCCTAAATGATGTGTGCTTAGCAGAGAAGCAGCTAATACCCGATACCAATTTTAATGTCTTTGGTTTAATCTGGCTGGGGATTGACCCCATGACCTTCCCCACTCGTGGCAAGCACTTTTACCATTACACCAACAAGGTAGTCTTTATTTGATGTACATGTTTTTAAATTAAGAAATTTTGTATTCAGAATGTTTTATTTTTAGTTCAGTTGGCAAAATTACAATGTATGACTGAATTACTCTAATATTTGGAGAGACAGAATTCCCTTTTCAGTTTTCATAATAGGTGTTAAATCTTCTTGAAATGAAACTGATGTTTAATAGTAATGCCAGAGATATTTTCTGTTGCTGGTTGAATTTTAAATCTGTATTGTTTGATAAAATTTTCCCCATGTGCTTAGGAGTTTCCTAAACTTGTAGGGTTCCTGAAAATGTCAGTAGGATTTACCTACAGTAAAAGTCTCCATATATTATTACTTAAATGTGCTATAACTTCACATTGTGTTTAGCACAAAAGTTAATACATTACAAGGTCATTTGCAGAATGAGCTTATCATCAGTCAATGGCGTTTTTGTATATTTTTATATATTTACTATATTAGATACAAAACAATTCATGACAGCAATAATTTTTTTTATCACTATCACTCAGGATGAAATCGATGTATAGACAACTCCAGCCCATGGTAAAATCAGAACAAATTATGGCTTCCATGACTTGTTTCTTGATTATCCACCAAAACTAGTCTCATCTCTACGTTTACTGTTATTCATTTATCAATAGAGGAAAATTGATAGTTTGAGTACTCTATCAGCCACTTGTTGAGATCTTTAACTTATTTTATCGATAATTAAAATTTTACTAACAGATTTTTTATTGTACATTTTAGAACTGTATACCTCAGTATTATGTGGGACACAGTGAACTTGTAAATAAGATAGGCAGCTATGTAAGAGACAATAAACTTCCACTCAGTTTAGTTGGAGCATCTTACAGAGGAGTTGGCCTGAATGATGTTATCCTAAATGCAAAATTAGCAATGAAACAATTTGATCAGCAAAGTAAAAGTGCCTCATCTTCAGACAATACAGAAGAAAAAAGTTCAGCTGAAAAAGAAGCTGGAGGATAATATTTCAATTTATTTTAGAAAATAAATGATTTTAACATTTTAAATGATGGTATACATTCCTTTTTAGTTCACCTGACCTAAAGGTGAGCTATTGTCATATCTTTGTGTTCGCCCACAATTAGATAAAATCTTCACTTAAACTGCTTGGCAAATTTAGACCAAAGTTTGTTGGAAATGATTCTTGGGTTGTACCAATTGTGTCCAGCATTGCCGCCAAGCAAATATGTAGCTGCCATTACAAAAAATAGATAAAAGGGGTGGTGTGTTTAAAAATATCTTGTCTGAAAATACCAAACCAATTGCAACAAAATTTTGGTGGAATGGTCCTTAGATGGCCTTCTACAAAAATTTTTTACAGCATTCATTACTGCCAACCAAGATGGCCACCACAAACAAATTTAGTTTAGCATAGGCACCCATGGGATTTTAACTTAAAATCTTCTTGTCAGAAACTACTTAGCTAAAATTGCAACCAAACTTTGGTGGAGTGGTTCTATTGTTGTCCTGTACAAAAGTTGTGTCTGACATTCTCACCAACCAACAACTAAGGTGCTTCATAAGCGCAGCATGATACACTGGCAAACCGTAAACATGAGAAAGTTGTGCAAATGATCACTATGTTATGTGTGGACAAAATATTATGACAGACATTTCTTTGTGCTGGACACAGTTATATTATTGACTGGACATTTTTTCATCCACTTTGACAATCTTTATTCCCTATAAAAAAAGCCAAATCCTACTCATTTCCACTTTTTGGGCACTTTTTTTCCCTTTAATCTCGAAAACAGTAAGAGCAAATCTGTTGGCATTAAACTAAAAGCACTCAATGAGATGAATAAAAAAAAAAACATTCAAATCAGTTGAATAATTTAAAAGTTGGAAATTTGAAGATCAGACAAAATGCCTTGTTTTGCAACTTTGACTCAAATTATGTTTAAAATGTTTGAAAACAGTAAGAGATAGAGAAAATCTGTTGTTTTTCTGTCATTGCATTCTTATTACTGTGGTCTTGTGTTCTTTTCCAACTTGTCCTGTTCAGGCTGCCCCTTTTGGCATTTGCAAATTCTGTTTATTTAATATTTTTTACAATATCTTGTTTGACATGAAGTCAGCCACAGCTTTCAGTACCATTTAGTGGCACAAATAAGTGATAGTCACTAAAAGTTTGATTATCAACTTTTTTTAGGGGGCCTGGGTGGCGGAGTGGTTTAGGTATTTGATTTAAATTCAGCTGGTCAGATCTCTGTAGCCTTTCACCTATATGGCAGGAGTTCTTGCCTGACTTTCCGCCATACAAAATTGGGTTGAGTTTAACTTATTCTGCATAAAATTTGTCAGTTACCTGCTCAAGGTTGGTGGTTTTCTCCGGTTACTCCAGCTTCCTCCACCAGTAAAAAACAGGCCGCCACGATATGACTGAAATATTGCTAAAGTGGCATTAAACCCCAATCAAACACTCAACCTTTTTTAGCTCACCTAGGCCAAAAGACCATGTGAGCATTTGCCATCGCTTTACATCACTCATAGTTACTGGTCAAATTTTAGAATTGTTTGCAGATAGGACATTCAACATGGCTAACACAACCTGACATAATTTAACACTGGACATTGTAGAAAATTCAATTAAAAACCTTTTCATTTGTTGCAACTTTATTAAGTTAACTTGGCATGAATGTTGTCAAGATGTTCTTTACAATTTTTTTGACTGATCATCAGAGCAAGTAATGTGTTATTATTTGCAGAAATTTTGAAAATCTTCTACCTCCCTTTATTTCAAACTATGGCTAATGGATCCTTATCTTGTTGTATATTGCCGTAGTTGTAAATCAGGGGAGATAATTATGATTTATTGACTGTAATTCAATTGAAAAGGACATGTTCTAGGAATAAGTGGATGGTCTTTATTGGGTATTCAAAATGGTGTCCATGACCTCACATCTCAGTTTAACAAAGGACCTTATAGGCAATCCTGAAAAAATTATCTGTAGAAACTTTGCCATTTGCAATAAGTTTTGTATGTTGCCAACTTGAACACTTTATTTGTGTGTTCGATGTCCTTTTTCAGCGGTTATCATGTGTTTTGTTTTCCATGGCAATACAAGCAACTTCAATTTTGGTCTGCAACTATAAAAATCAGGGGACTGGCTGAGACATAAAGAGTTTTTTAAGATATTGATTTTAAAATGAGATAAGAATAATGTGAAGATTTCAGGGGAGTAGCCAGAATGTTTTAAAAGAAAGCCAAAGTGAGATATCAAATCTTATCATAATGAAAGAAATTAATTCATGTTTTATCTAATTTATTGAAGTATTAATTAGTTAGTTATACAAATTACATAGCTGAAGACATGGGCTGTTTTTCTAGAAAACAATTTCATGAATATAATAAAATATTTTCCAGCAGAAACAATTTCACATTGCAAACATGGAAAAAATTTAATATTACATATACACAACATATGATGAGGACAAGAACAACCCAAAACCTTGATAAATAAAACATACCAATCCAGACATGTTTTAGTATACCATTACAACATTACATTGAGAATAGGAACTTGACACAAATCTGGAGGAGCCAAAAGAATTAAATACTCCACATATAACAGAATTTTCTCCAGTTGGTTAAGTTGGTTGGAAATATATTTAACGTCCGTTATTCTCAATGGAAAATAAGGACAATCTTAAATTGATCTCCTGCCTTTACCAACTTTCTAAGAATAGTCATCTTAACATATTTATGTACATATAACATTTATTACACATTAACGCATAAAAGTAGAGTTTTGTCAACCATTAAATTAATAATATTCAAATACAATACACACAAAGAGAGTTTTGTATGAAAAATATTTAGGCTGGTGTTCTAATCTCCCAGCAGTCTCTGAGGTCAGGCTAGACTATTTTTCATACAAATCTGTATGTGTTTATCGTAAAAACTTCAGAGCAGTCAAAATCCTCCAGATTTCTGCAATTTTCTCTGAAATTTACTAGCAATATCCAAGGTCAGACTGAAGTGTTTTTCAAACAAAATTCTCTGTGTGTACTGTATATAACAGCAGTGATAGCACATGTATAATGCGAAAGTACTCAAAGAATTTTATAAACAAAATCAAGATTCTTAGACTGTTGTCTTTTTAATTAAAAATCTAACAACAGTTCAGAAAAAAGAAAAATCCTGCTATATGAATAAAGCAACTACTGTATATTGTATCGGATTTTTTTCTATTCATTTTCATAGTAAACCAAAACTGACACCAGCTATTTGCTGTCTGAAGAATTTGTTTTCAAATAACATGACCAATAAGCAGATTACACAAAGATCTTGAAAATATATTTGATTATTTTTTGCCTTCCACCATTATTATATGATATCCAAATTTTGTCTTTACAGGGGGATCTGTATATTGTGGGTTTCCAAGGGAACTGACTGGGAGGGCAAATGCTGCATCCTGAAAAGGTCCAACCATACTACCTCTTGTCATCCATCCAAGGTCACCCTGAAATAGCAGAAAACTTAAGTTTTAATTATTTGTTTGATTGTTGAAATCAATGAAATCCCCAAACAAGTCTTGTGTTCATAATTTTTTTATTGAACACTCAAAGCCATATTTTGCATGACTATGTTCAAATCAAATTAATCTTTATATATCAAGATGTGAAAACTGTGGTTGCAGTAAGATCAAACAGGAGAACCAAATATGTAAACAAAATGTGTAGGGTTCCAATAACAAACTAACATGACATCACAGCCACTGCTCAGTTAGCCTTACCACAGCTATTTTTGATCTGAAATAACAAGATCTGGTGCAGAAACATATTCATGGTAACAAACACACTTTTGACATTGTGGTCAAAGGTATAGGTTATATAGAGGTTATGAATGTGCAAAATATCAAATTGCATGTTTTCTCAAAGAATTCTCTGTTCTGTTTTGTTGTTTTCTGAGGGTGTCTTTCCCATACCAAAGGAAAATTAAAGTGATTTGGGGGGGGGGGGGCTTTAGCAGCAGGGGCCTATAAAACATTATTACATGAAGTCTAAAAGTAAACCTACCCCTGATCTGGCTTTGTCTTCACTGTATGTTGCTGCAACTTCATTGAATTTCATTCCTCCTTTTAATTTCTCTAAGGCTTCTAAACATTTGGACTGTTTTTCACATAGAATATGCCTAACCTGCAAAAAAATCCTAATTCATCACTGATGACCAAATTTTCCATTTTTTCACAAAAATATTATTTCCGTCAGTAAGACGACCTTAACAACTTTAAAACTTAACAAAGAACATGGTCCATCTTGTTATTGTATTTTTGAGTCATGAATTAATAATACACTTAAAGCAACCCTACTACATTTAAATACAATACACCTGTCCAGCTTAATATCTATATGGCTTTTTGGCCCCTGACCAATATGGCTTTGGTCTGTATTGTCCTGGGGCCAGAAAAAAAACATATAACTTCCAGGTTGTAAATTACCTCATACATCAAAACTGTTTACTGCCAGTGAAGAGTACTGTAATAATCACCGCTAAAATAACCACAAACTGTTATCTTGTCTATTGCATTGCAATGTCAATGTATGGTTATTAACACATACAAATGCATTTCTTCCTACCTCTACTATAGATATATTTTTTCATCGTTCATATTGTTAACAATTATATGCAGAGCAATGCTCGGGAATGAAAAGCAATCAATAAGACCAACATTTAGCCAGTCTATCTGTAGTCTTGGTTAATATTAGCAGATTTGTATATGGTATCTTTTAGTACATATATATAAAATGTATAATATAACCATGATAACATAAGGATTTTGCATTTCTATATAATATTTAGGTTTGTCAGTTACCTGCCCTACGTCTGTAGTTCTCTCCAACTTCCTCCACCAGTAAAACTGACAGCCAGGATATGACTGAAATATTGTTAAAGGTGGTGTTAAACTCCAATCAAACAAACAAACAAAACAAGTCAATATTTAGGAGATAACTTCATTGTATTTTAAGTATTGAAAACATAAAACATGTATTTAACTGAAAAATTGAGTTTACCTGGCCATGTGTAGCGGAGCAAGATAAACATATATGCTTATTACATGTAGCGACAGCAAAATCAAGATTAACGTCTGAGAAGCTTCAAATACAATAGAGTTAGCTCCATTCTAATGCAATTGTAATTATAAAAAATAAAAAAAGAATGCTTTTTAATAAACAGCTAGAAAATGTAGTTAAAATAAAAAGGGAAAAAGAAAAATACAAGTGTATAGGTAAAATAAATGAAATATAAATATTGTTTTCTTTACAAAAAAATTTCTATCTTATTTTCTTTTATTTAGAAACTCTTGTGAAAAAAATTGTGGAACATTGATCTGCTGAGAAGTTGATTTTGGTTCTGATCCGATCAATAAGCGTCTCATTGACAAATCAACATCTGACAGAAAAATTTATTAATGGATATTTGAATAATTAATATATTTTTTATTAAAATTTGAATATTTTACTTTTCGTTAAAAGCAAGGAAAACATTTCACTTTTCTGTTAGATTTTCAAATAATCGTTTTTCCTAAACAGGATCTATGTTTCTCCTTTGATTAAATGCCTCTTTTTTGAACATATTCTTTAATTTACAATCATGTGAAAGATCATAAAAATGTCTCAAACTTGATATACATTTTAATAGATCATTTTAAAATTAACGAAATCAATTAACGGTGTAAAGTTTGGCAATTTTATTGATATCCCTGAAGACACTCACCGATAATTGCTGCCTAATTATAAATTGATTAACAAGCTAATTCACATAAAATGTTGCAGTAAGAATATACCTACTTCTGTTTTAATCAAATTTGAAAATGATTTTAATATTAAATGAGTAACATTTTTATACGACCGCAAAAATTTTGTGGTCGTATTATGTTATGGGCATGTCGGCGTCGTCGTCCGTAGACAGTTA
>JAULBM010327691.1:0-23243 GCA_032357055.1 Geukensia granosissima | reverse complement strand
TGTGTGTTCTATGTTTGTCCTTCGTTTCATTTTGTTGGCCATGGTCTTGTCTGTCTGCCCCTTTGGTATCTTCGAATTCCTTTTTAAGCTGCCTTTTTGTTGAGACTAATTATAAAATGGGATAACTATTTTGAACTATTTGGCAAACAAAAAGTCTCCATATTTATACAACATAGATAATTTAAGATGCACGTATGTGTTTACACTGCGTTTGGTTGAGTTTCTTTCTTCCAATGAGAAATCAAAAACTGACACTGTTTCATTGTGTTTTCCAAAGGATATTTTGATTTATCTCATTACATCTCATAATGTTTTCTTCTCATTTTGTAAAATTTTGATTCTGAAAAAACAAAATTACCAATATTGAATAAATATGAAAAATTTGGTATAATATGTACATTTCAAAGAGTAACATCTCAGTAGCATCAGTAGCATTAGAACCAAATAATTAGGAGTTCAGTTCAAGTCTTAACAAATCGAAATGGAAAGCCAAATTCGACGGCAGGGACAACTCAGTGTATTACTTTTCAATGCCTTTCCGTATTTTCAGTGCTTCAATGTTCCCGACCGTATACATATACTTAATGTTCAACCTTCCCTCTTTACCATCCAGCCCCCTCCCTTCAACATCAATTTAAATAAGTCTTGGGTTACTCGTTAAACTCTAGTTACATTTTCAATTAACTCTCTATCTCTTTCTTTACCTATCTTCTATTCACATTTTTGCCTCCTTCCCGTCTTCCTCATTTCAATGCCGATTTGAGATTGCCGTAAGCTACTAGTCAATTCTTACTTACTCACTCACTTTTCTTTCAATGTCTTCAATACCTATTTGAGTTGGTTTTGAAATATTCAGCAAACCCTAGTCACATTCTCATTTAAGTCACTACCTCACATCTGGTGAATGATGTCCCGGAAGTTATTCACCAGCCCAGTTGTCAGACTTGTCTCACATGAAATTTATCAAACAATGTTTCACAGAAATTTTCTGCATTTGCCAAAATTATAAAGCACTGGAAATACCGAAAGCCTTCAAAAAGTATTGCAATTAGTAGTTGTAACTGCCGTCTGATTTGGCTTTCCATTTCGATTTGTTTTGATTTGAGATCTTCTCTTCCTGTTTGGATCTTCTTTTGCTATTTTTTGGATCTTCGATTTCCTTTGTTTCGGGGCTAATGCGACGGATGAGAGGTGACTCCTTGAAATGTACTTATAACATATCCAAAAATTTTATATAAATCTATAATATCCATATTTGTTCAAGACTAGTCATTTTGCATTTTAATTTGTTTTCTGCTTACTTACCTGGCTTCCTCCAAAACCGTCATGAGTATATCTTGCGTTAGTGGAAAATCAATATTTTTAAAGATTGGTGACTTACAATTGACATGTGGTGTGTCCAGTTTCTATTTTGATGATGTTACGCAGAATACCAAACGATGTTATATTTTTTAACACGAAGTTTATATAATAGACACCTAGATAAAAGACTGAAAGAGATATTGGACAGAAGGTTTTTACTCATGGAAGAACGATTAAAATTGTCAGGACTTGCTTCGACAATGAAAAGTATACAGCGATTACATGCCCAAACTTATGATCCTCCATCAGGAAACCCGCATTCCAGTAAAACAGAAAGATATATCCACTTACCAAGAAAACATCAGGGTATAGAAAACAGAAACTAAGCACATCTTAGGAAAATTTCTGCTCCTAGTATATGCAGTACCACTTATGTCTCAATTCTATTAACTAGTGCCTTAAATACCATTAAAACTCTCAATGATAACTTCTGTAATAAATTTTACGAAAATTTATCTATCAACTACTTTTTCACTAGATGTTTTAGACAAACTAAAGTCTGTCCAGGTTTCGTTTTTACAATAGACAGTTCTGATTTTTCTACTCTTTATATCTTTATACCACTTTACCACACAAGCTTATTAGGGGAAAGTTTTCATATCTAAAATGTTTGTTCTTACATATGTTGCAATTTATATAATTACTTTTTAGCGAAAAATATCAACTGATATGAAAGCTGCGGTCGAATTTCTTCTTGATAGTTTCTATGTACTATTTGGCAACACAGTATATCGACAGATAGTTGGCATATCAATGGGCAGATTTATTTTTATATTATTTTGAATTACAGTTTAAGACAAAAACATTCAAAAAGCCACTTCGAAACAGGATTTAGTGGACAATTTAAATAATACTTTTAGATATTTGGATTATGTTTTAGCTTTAAATTATCCAGAGTTTCAAAAATTTGCAAAACAAATTTATCCTAAAAAACTTTCCTTGAATAAATTTAATATCAGTAATGATCGTACTTCCTTTTTAGATTTGGATTTAAAAATTTAACAGGGTTGCTTATACACTAAAATTTATGATAAAATATTCTATAGTTAACATCAAATGATCGTAATCTATATCTTACTACTAAACTTTTGCAGTAGGGATACAGATATCACAAGCTTCGCAAAACTTTAACAAAATTTTGTTACCTTAACAAAGATGTAAAATAAACGGCTGCTATTGTAGAGTTTTGATACGACAAGGGATATCACATCTTATGTTCTATGGAAACATTACATATAAAGCTTACAAATTTAAAGACCCCTTGAATCTCACCGTTCCGTTAAACAAACTTATCTACAAGGGTACATGTTCGACGGTGTACTCTTTAGTCGGATTGTTTGACTTTCTGTTTTCTGATTTTTATAGTTCGTCTGTAATTGCTTTTTTACCTGTTTTTGTCCTTTAACCACTCATTTGGGGAAGATTGGGATCCCATTAAACTAGTTTAACCCCACCACATGTGCCTGTCAAAAAAATCAGTAATTGTGGCCATAGGTTTGCCATTGTTTGTATTGTTCTGTTAAATGTGCATTTTTGATAATATTCGGGAAAGAGCTGAATTATTTTACGCAAATTTTCTTCGTTTAAGGCCTTGTAAAGACCTCTAGACTTGTAAATTCATCTATTTTTTAGTGTTTGGAGTGCAATCTCTCGGGCATTTACCCAATGTCTTTTCATTTTTATAGGACAAGTTCTAGGTTTCAAATCCATTTGTGTGTCATACGGAACTAGTTCACATTATAAAACTAAGACGTTTATATTTGTGCGACCAAAAATAACCAAAAACTGACAGCTTCTCCACTAAAAACGTGATTCTTCGATCTTAAAATGTTCTAACATGACAATATTTAACCTGCAGATGAAATCGGAAGGTTGGTCACAACGAGACAATAACAAAATCATATAGAAGGGGGTTTATAGTTTTTTTAGGTTTAGCTCTTTTTTAGCTCTATTTCTTCATTCGCAATTTATCTGACCTCAATATGATGTGATTTTGTCAAAATAGAGTTTTGGTTCCAATCCATTAAGGCAGAAAAAAAACTGATTTTCAACTAAATTCGAAAGTTTTGAAAGTCTTCTATTCCTCATACCTCAAATAAAAAAAAACAAATATACATCCATTTGTACATATTTAGGCTATCATCCCATTTGTAAAATCTTCTAGTTAAACGTGGTCTACCATGGCGAACCTCCTGTTCAAAAAGACATTTTAACATCCGGATAATCATGGAAAGCGATGTATTGGTGTAACATGACGCCATATTTAAAATCACTCTAAACACTAATCAAACATAAGCTCAAATATATCCCAATACTTCTCTCTTTCAATAAAAATGTACTTATTGAATTGTATCAAATGTTTTTCATACGGTGTACTAAGGTCTATTTTTAACACAAGGGACTATATTGTGTATATTTCTAGCACTATTTTTGCGTGTGTTTAAACTTCAAATGTGACTTAATGTTTCGACGCATGTATCTGAAAACAAACATTTGTTTGCGAATTGGAGACATGCAGTTAACCATGTACAGTTGTGTTTTACTTGGTAAGCAGAATAACATTGAAACAGGTATGCTTTTACTTTAGTAGTAATATCAAACGTACTCTAAACTTCTGAGAAATTGATCTTTGATTAACCCTTTTCATTAATGCTATAATATCTAAAACTGATAAATGGAAATGTATCCCAAATGTACATGATATGAGATTCCTGTCAATCACAAGTGCCCTTGAGTGTCTTTAGGTTGACAATTTAGCCAGTTGTCATTTTACAAATACCGCGTTCAATTGACTTTTGTGTCACTTTATTGGAAAATAATTACTACTAAAGACAATTCTTGATTAACATTGTAGATTAATAAAGCCCTGTCGGAATGAGTCCCCGATTTGGTGCCCAAGAGAAATAAATTCAACTTTTACACATTAAATCTGATTTCAAATAAATAATTTAAGCACTGCAGTAAATAAATATGAATTGAAATAATGGATATATCTCAGCTTTAGGCACAAATGTCAAAGTTTTGCACTTTGGAGAATAATCGTTTATTTACATAAATCACGAAAATGATCGGGTCAAATCTGAAATAAAGTGAATATATTTTTATCTAGCTTTGTGAAAAATAATAATAACGATCTTGAGTGTATGAAATGTTATTTGAAACTGTCGGACAAGCAAGAGAGAAGAAGGTATCATGTGTTTCAAAATAACTGGATTGATTATTGGTTGCTTACGTCCAATGTCAAATATTTCATGCATATTCAGGACGAGAACAAGTTCAACAATTATCCATATCGAAAAAAGGATGGGATGGGACACAACAAGGCAAACGGTTTTGGACTGCCACTGAAAAAAGATAGTGTTGAGTAGGGACTTAAAATGTAGCCTTTTGTAACCTACTCTTTTTCGAAAAATACAAAAGATGTCTTTTACGTGCAAGGAGCATGGCACTCTCCGAACTCGTCACCCACTATGGTCCACGGCCATGTTTTCCGTATTATTACCTGGCAACCCCCAACGAGAGGGACTCCTTTATCCGCCACCTGGGGTTCGTGCTCGGTCAGCTCTGTGGGTCGAGCCCTGGAGAAAGCTCCGGTGCCCAGTTAAAATAACTGGAAAATCGTAACTTATTACAATAATTATTACACGTATACGGGTTGCACATATAATAATCATTGTATGGTGTTAAACTGAACATCATTTGAAATGTTTATGAATCAACGAAAGAGGTCCTTTTCTATTCCACGATTTGACATTCTATTTCCACAAAAAGTTTTTTATTTCTTTCATTTTGACTCGCACGTAATTATTTTATTTCCGTAATAAACTGATTTCCAAACGAATAACTGAATTCAAGTTTTGATCTGAATTATTTTTTCAAGTTGGGCAAAACACTATAATCCAATTTGATAGACTCCCATGAACAGTGCTCGATAATCGAATTTTGTGTTATTTTATAAATAAACATATATTATAAAACGGTTGGTGTTCTATGTGTTTACATTCGGATAACGTTTATCCGTTTGACCTAAAATTCTTCTCCTGAGGTTCATGTCGGTCTCTACAGCAGGCGAAAATTGTCGTATAAAATTAAGACAAAACTCTGCCGCCACGTATTTAAATGATCTAAAGGTAAGTTGTTGCATGGACTTGTCTGTCATTACTGCCTCAGTTTCTTCGAATTCTTTTATTTTAATCACGTTATCTTGCTAATTGAATATTATTATTTCCATATTATTACTTTAAACATCAGCAAACATTTCTATAATTACATATGCGACCAAGCTCATCTGACTAACCCTTGTTTGCCATATTTTAATCATCGAGCACTGGTTCGATAATATTGCATTTTCAGACAATAGACAAATTCATAGTCCAGTCCTCCTTTTTGCAAATTACACAACTGCCGGTACAAAATTTACCTGCACAAAGTTAATATTCTGACGTAACAGTATAAAGGCGTCAGTAAGGTGAAGCGGAGTAAATCTTGGGTCACGGAGAGTAAAATTCCGGACTGTAAAATCAAGTATTTCACCCACAGGGGCTCGGGAAACCTTTATAATCAGAATTTTTCTCGCTGCTGGCCATTGCCTGGAACCCCAATATTTGAAAAACAATCATAAAATTAGTCAACTCTATCGTGGCAAAAACGAAAGTAAACAAAACGAACACACATTTCATCAACAAGGGAAAAACCATCAAAAGTTATCGAGCAATGGTTGCGACGGTTATTTCTAATTAATGTTTATAGTAAAAGAATGTGACATTTATATTGAAAGTATATATAAATATTATCAATTTCTCGTAAAGCTCTCAAAAACAACGAATTTACTGTAAATAAATTTCTCTGTTACAATGCCCTTGTTTCAGTATCTCAAAACATTTTTTTAACAAATGAAAAGTTAAGGAAGCTTTTTGGAATAGCTAATACTTTGTCACTTTTGTACTGGCTAACCATATTATCATAAATAAATTATTTGAAGTTGGGCAAGTTAATGTCAATCATGATTAAATCTGTCAATAATACGTTTGCAAATTTTGTCGTAAAGAAAAGTATTCACGAACATTAGTATTAAATGATTTATTAACCAGCTTCTTGAAGTTAAAATTAGCACTAAGAATAGCAAAGATTTTCCTAGTTGGGATACCTTTTTTAAGTTAAGGGCAGAAAACCTTTTGATAGACCCGAAATGTATAGACCACTCAAAATAAAAACAAACAAAAAAACGCCAAAGAAAATCAACATTTTAAGAGGCCTTAACTCTTTGCACTTTTTTACAATCAGAAGTAAGGCTAGGTGCCGGAAAGGTAAGTCCTTGGTCTTATCCCTGATTTCAGGTACATGAAGGAATAAATAACAATCAGGTGGTTTTAAGAGTGAACAAATTGTAATTGTAATACAACCATCTGATTTTTACTGTGTTTGAATTTTTTACTGAGAACATATTCTAAAGTTTGGTAGACGTGTGTTTCTGCAGACTGTCCGGCATCTTGATTGGACCAACTGTCCCTCTTTAGTCTTTTCGAATCGAACAGACTTAAAACTGCGCTGTTAGAAGAAAGAAAGATGATTAAGTCGGCTTCAAATTTCAATTTTACTTATTTTTTTAGGTGTGTACTTTCAATAAATAATTCAGAAATCGTTAACTTTTTTTATCGCATTTGACCTATTAAACTTTTGGATATTTCAAGAATAAAACAGTAAGTTGCTGAATGTTTTTATTCTGATTCATACCTTGACGTTCATTTTAAAGTTGACCTGAACAGTTAAACAAGTACTTCTAGAGAAATTATCATTATTTTCCCAGAGTGAACTTTCCTTTGATGTGAATAGCAGCACGTGCATGTGGAATATATATCTCTTTAGTTGATACAATACTATGTTTCCTAACAGGATACCGTCTGCTAGTGACAGGAATTTTTGGTGAAAATATTCGTCATTACTGAGGAAAATTTGCGATCGTCATCATAATAGTTTTGATCGATACGATATGTCTTTTTTACAAATGAAAATGGATACTTTCCTTGGAATTGAATACAAATTCATACTTATATCGTTTGTTACAATAACTGACTGTGACCCACAACCGACTAACGAGTAACCGTTAATGGCGGATCCCACTATAGTATAGTATGATTAGCTTACTTTTCCGGGGACCTGAGCCCTTCCATCGATTTTATAGGATTCGTGTGGCCTGAGCTGCTTTTTTCTGTGTTATATTTGTGTTCTCTTATTTGTTAGCATTCCCTCTTCTTTTGTCTATGCTTGTGTCTGTCTTTAGACAAAAGATTTCTAAAGTTCTTTCGGTATCTTTGCGGTATTGATAATGAGAATATTTATTGCGCTGGATCTCTTATGTTTTACATTATCAAACGATATCGTTAATTACTTTGCAAGTGATTTTATATGTAAACTATAAAACCGGTATTGTCCTGCAGAGATAAATGTCACGAAATAATTATATCTCTTAACCCGATTCTTTGCATTGATATTGTCCAATTGCAATGGGTTAATGACTTCAACGAACAATGAATAATTAACATCAACTACAGATTTTAGTCAGTGCAATGGAAAAAAATTCTGCTGTCACAATTTTGGAAATGTCATTGCTTAAATAAAGAATTAAAATGATTATCATTTGGTATCTCTAACTCCATTGGATGATCAGTCAGTCAATTCGATTTGACGTTTGAGACGTATAACACTGACCGAATTCCATTAAAATGGCATAACGACAATAATGTCAGATAAACATACAACAATACTATAAAAACTATCAATTTATTAAAATGTCAGAACCATTAGTGTAATTATCCTGTAATTGTTTAAAAACCCGATTTGAACAAGGGGGTTTCATTTTGTCTTTATAATATTGGCAAAAAAAATCATGACTCTACTCCACATAATTACTACGCATCTGTTTCTTTACAATCTAATTGTTTTCGGTAAAAAGTCTGCAATTTTTGGGAAGCAAGAACTTGATATCTGTTGCTAGATTAATTGATGTTTTAACACCTATTTGAAAGTCAAATAATAAATATTTATAAAGGAATCCAATTAACTATTAGTCCTATTTTGACTCTTCTCTAGCGACTCAGATCCATCGACTTTTGAAAGTCCTTCAAATCTTGGCTTGTTGGAGGGGGGTTGCCAGGTTATAATACGGGTCGCCTGGGCATGGATTATAGTGGGTGACATCTGTTGAGAATGCCACGCTCCGTTTTCGCCCTGAATATGCATTAAATAATTGCAACTAACGTTAAGCGGTTTTAAAAGTTGTGATTGATAAATATTGCTATCATTATTACACACTGGTTTTATAATTAATTATATCAGTAAATTAGTTTTTTTTTCTACGTTTTATGACAAAAATATTAATTGAAATAATACATTGTTTAACGAATCTCTTTTAGAACTTTCAAAACCCCGCCTCTGCAATGCTATCTGATATTGGCTATTCTCCAAAGAACCATTTTTAGAAACACGACACTTCAAATATGCCTTCATAAAAATTAGTATCTCTTTTTCAATGCATCAATTAAAAGACAAATATGCTTTCATTAACTTAATTACAGTTCTAAAATAGAATAGACGACGTGAGAGACGTGGTATTGCACATAATTCCAATGAGACGTTTCTAAATGAGTCACATGTATTACATTGTACGTTGTCAAAGGAGAAGGTCCAGTAAGATACCTTTTTTGCCCCAGAAATTTGCATGTCATAAAAACTTTATTATATTATCTTAAAATTTTGTTTAATAGAAAAACAATATTCTCAATTTATCAAGCTTTATTTTTTGGTAAAAAAGTGAACATGCTTAAGTTATTGTCTTCATTAAAATAAATAAATCTTCTTGAATGTTGAGAATGTTAAAATCGATTATTGTGAGTTTTTGGCACTAATCGTATTAACCGTAAATGATTGTTACGCAAAAATGTTTACACGTATGCTGTTACTATTTACACAAATTACTACATGTAAAAATTGAGATGGAACACGTCTGCGGACAGCTAATTTGTTAGATTTTCCATTTGAGACTAGGTTTGAGTCCAGTGTAGAAGACCCATGTGAGAGATCAAAAGTTCATAGTTCAAAGAGACTAGACATATTTGACACAAACTAAAAGATAAAACCAAAACAAAAGGAACAAAGGTCGGAATCTACGAAATCCTTTACAAAACGGAAATGGGATCAGGAGCTATAGAAGAGTAAGCATCCTCTGTTACGCGCAACACCCGTCGTGGAATTCTTACACTTTAATCCGGGTTAACGTCAATCCGAGAAGAGGTCAACTTATAGTTGTATTACCGGTAACAGGTACATAAATAGTGGAGATATATTAGTACCATATGGATCAACTAATTAGTGATGGCGATCATAGAATTTTAGGAGGGACGACTTCAAATTTGGTTGGATGTATCGTTGTTGTAGTAATTTATGCTCTCTTCAGAAAATCCTGATACTTGGAACAGGCACGAGAGTATCAAATCAACTCCGGAACATAAACCCCGTAGGTAGGGGAAGCAGGAATAATGCCACATAAATATGGGAAGTTTACAATAGGAAAATTGAAGTCATCCTAATTGTCGTAAATCATAGCAACGTTTACCCTCTTATAAAATATCCAATAATTTAAGCAAAGACGCTTTTTAATTTCAAGCGATTAAGAGAATGATTGGAATGCATTTTCTGACAATTACGCCATATCTTTTCATTTTCATATGAAAGTCAAATTTATACTGCGTGTAAAGCGCATTTTCTGGATTTACCTTCATCAAACACGCTAGGGACCAAAAATAAAAAAAATCAGTCAAACGTGTTGAGTTTCAAGTTAAATTCATGAACCAAATGAAATATACAGTTCATTGTACGTAATGAACATCGATAAGCAAACTATTATAAAGATATGTTTATTATTTCAACATAAGGATATGTTTATTACCAGTTTCAGATATTTCAACACCTTCCAGCTACATTTTGGCCTTCTACCATGAACATAGATTAAAATCGTTCAGCAAGGTGGCCCCACAACAACTAAATTTGAAATAAATTAGTAATAAGTTAATTTTGGGTTAACAAGTAAAACAGTCAATAAAAAACAACAACCTGGTACATAAAGCATATGACGGGGTTAAACATAAACATGTTAGTGAGCGCCCAACACCTCCACCTGGGACAGTGTTACCAAAAGATATAAAACAAACCATTTGAAATTTAACTCTTAAAAGTTGATACACAAGAGAAAACAAGATCTACCCACATCAAAAAATCTTGTACTTTTAAAAATAAGATAATTAAAAATCCCAAAACAATTGATAATATTCCCGGTTTCTTAAAACACGACCCCCTGGATTTAATATCAAGAATTCCTTTAAAGGAACAAAAATGGGTAGTTTGTTGATGCCAAATAATTAAGTGAGAAAACTACCAAAAGGATTTTAAAACTGATCAGAAAAATATGCCATCATATGTTCATATGTAATTATTATAAAAGGCGGAAAGCGCAAAAAACCGAAGGGTTATTAAAAAGGGACAGCAAAACCATCATGAAAAAGAACGAAAACTTCAGAGAGCGATCTAAATAACGAACATAACGAACCTATATGTATACCTATTACCTCGCTCTGTTCACTTATTTGAGTTTGGGTTAAATATTGAAAAAAGGAGACTTAAATTAAATGATAATAACGATAACTAACTAAAATTAACCCTGAAAAATTGGAAAAATTTTGTTTACGTGCCATTTCAATATTTATACGGTCTTCATAACACAATTCGACAGATACGAAGTATGTTACATTAATGACTTGCTGAATTATGTGTCAATGACATTTCACTAAAGCTGAAAAATGTGTTCAGTCTGCCGACAGAAAAGTCCATGACCATGACCATAAAAAAGAGAATCGGAAGAGAAAAAAAACCCAAAAAACACAACTTTAACTATAACAACATGAACATATGAAAACGAGAGCGAGCTTTTGGTGCTCCGGAAAGGTAAGCAGTTTCTCTTCCACTAGTGACACAGATGGTGGTAATTCTATTAACTTCTTTTTTTCATTTAGATATCCCAAATACTTTTTAAAACTACCAGTATTAAATGGTTCATTAATACCAGGGCCGTTAGTACAATTCTATATAATCCAAAACTGTATAACCTGAAATTGATTAGGTTATAATCTCGTTTATCACGTTCATTCTATTATAAAGCTTAATAGTCTTATAATAATTCAAACAAATACCATTTTTAGGATTTGATTCCACTTAACAGTTCATTATCAAAGGTCAAAGATCGGGAAGATACAAAAGTGTTTTCTATGTTAGGAATTTTTATTTGTATATCATCATATATCTGTCCATTAACGAGAACCTGACCAAATCTGTGAGTTATGTTTATGTTTGTCTGAAATGCAATACCAATACATTAAAGGTTACTTGACTAGGTGCAAAATACTGTGCTCCTCATGACCAGCTATGTAAAATGAACTAGGTTTTTTGTATTCCACATTGCTTTTTACTACACAAACACCTTTTCCCTTTGAGGACGATTGTAACTAAGGCCAAACAAATGAAGGTTTCTACTTTTAAAGGTACTGCTTAAACACAGTGACCATCACAAGCTTTTCAGTGCGTCCATGTCTGGCTGTCAATTTTACAGGAGGTACCAACCAACAATTATAAGTAGATCTGTTTAAAGCAAAAGCATCGACGCCGCTGGTAACTGGACACCAATAATGAAAAAGAATTCAGAAAATTTGTGATAATTTACATCAGCGAAAATATCACACGTAAAATAATTAAAGCTTATTAAAGTAAGCAAAATTTAAATCTGACACAAACCAATTATCAAAACTGAAATCTTTGCGAAAAGAAACCGCGAAAGAATTTTCAGTGCGAGGTATGCTTCCAAAGAACATATTTTTTAAACACTGGTTAAAACATAGTCAGCCAATCCTGAAGCTCAGGATTACAGAAAAATTTCGAAATTGCATTGCAAATATATCACTGATGGATATTGAAAATACTTACTTTTCTGTTTAAAAGAAAATCTATGCACCATTATATAAAAGTTATTCGGGACCTAGAAAGGGTAAATAAAGTGACAATCACAGATGATAAATTATATTCCATTCGCCTTCGGCTCATCATATAATTCATTATCCCTAAATGTTACTTTACATAGCCTGTCTAGAGCCCGAATAACATACAATATTTAACATTGATATTCATTTTATGTTCTGGTAATTGGATAGATTAATTAAACTGAATTACCCAGAAACAAGAACAGGAATTTAACACTGTGAACACCACAACTGTTCCAGCTTTGTACAAAAATAACATTTCAAATTACCGGCGCGACAGGAATAAAAAATATTACATTGTTTAAGTGGTCTGTAACATCATACCTTTTTGTTTTTAGTTGAGATGGGACTTTGTTATTGTTTCCATTGTTGCTTGTTAGTTTGTTATTTTTTCGTGATTTTTGCATTTTACGGTTTTTACTTGATATATTCAATCATTTTTAAAGCCCAGCTCTCAGTTCCGTTTGACACCAGCGCATACGTGTGAATCACTGGACACTAGTGAATATAATCACTTTAGGTGTGGACTTAAAGAATTAGTTTACAGCACCGAATGATATTTCACACGGTCATCTTTCCTGTATATCACACAAATTGCAACAAATGCGACAAATTACATCCTGGATTGTAATATAATACGTATAGTCTATACTGATATAAGATCGATGACGTAACTGAGCAATAAAACGTCATTAAAATCATAATGTCTTTGGAGTTTGTTTCATAACTTGTTCCTTGTATTGGACATTGTAGATGTCTTTTCCGCCGGATTTGGCTGAAAGGTAACTCCCTGAAATGCACATATGACATATCAAAATTCATCATATCTATTCAACACTGGTAAACTTGAATATTGATAACACAACATTTTAAAGATACTACAGAATATCGAGATTTTGGTTAAGTTCTGGTCAGTTCCGTTGAGTCGATTAATTTAAGTTTTAGTAATGGATTTATGTACTAATGAATTTTTTAACCTATCCAAAAATCCAACGAGTGATTACTGTAATTTTAGCACTAATTATCAGGATTATCTTTCCGCGAAGAAGCTTTTTCTACTTTATTATTAAAAATCAGCATCAAACTATTAACATTTTTATAAATATTAGTATATTGTTGAGATAATCGTCCTTCTTGTTGTTGCTTAACTGTCAGGATTTCTATACCCTACATTGAAAGGGTCATAAAAGGTTAAACGTTAAACTGGTCTAAAACTTTTAATATTTGTCTGGGGGAAAAACTGAGCATGGAAAATAAAGATTTTGAAGATTTGGATATAACTCCAAAATCTCATCAATTTTCTCTGTTCGGATTTTTGCAAAATATGTTCAATTCCTTTGAAAAATCGTAAAATAAACTGAACTGATGGTGAGAGTTTGTCTAAAAATTAAAATGGCAACAATCTAAATTTTATAATTTTATAATTATACGCTAATTAAGGAAACATGTTTTTTGGTAATATTGTGATTATACAGTGGCTTTGTCTTCTGAGTAACACCACGGGTGCCACTAGTCGAGCAGGAATTGCTTACCCTTCCGGAGCACCTGAACTTACCCTGGTTTTTGTAGCGTTCGAGTTAATCCAGCTTTAGTTTTCGGTGTAGTGTTGTTTGTTCTATGTTTGTCTTTCGTTTCGTTTTGTTGGCCATGGTCTTGTCTGCATTCTGACTAAACGATTTCTGCCTGCCCTTTTGGTATCTTCGAATTCCTTTTATAATGGGATTACTTTGGTTATACAGGAATGGTAAGCTCATATTGTATTGACGAATTCATCGATCTTTCAAAGATTATCCGATGCTTTCACGTTCTGGAGACACTTATTTGAGGCAGACCATCTTCAAGGGGTTTCGCAAAAAAAAAAAAATGGAAATCTTGTTCAAATCTTTAGTTTCAGTCTTCGTTTTATAGATGATATTATTTCACTTAACAATGCTCGGTGATCTTTTTCACCAAATCTAGGTAAATGTAGGTTAAAGGTAATGACACAGCAAACTCCTAAATCCGACTGACACCTTCATTTTCGTCTCGAATTAGTTGGAAAAAAATTAACATATTAAATTCTATGACAAATTTGATTATTTCAACTTTCCAATAATCAACTTCCTGTTCATTCATGCTGCTCTAGTGCATTGCGTGCATAATTCGCAGTTGATAAGTTATTCGACAGCACGTGTCAAATACGATTTTCTCGTTGATAGACACTTCTGAAACAGGGATATGCTGCTGTTTTGTTGCAGCAATCTCTTAAAAAATTTGACGGAAGTCCCCCAATCTTGTTCGGCTTATCCCAGTTGAAGACGGATCTATTCCTATAGAGTTGTGGAATAACACCAAACTGACAAGATTTTCGGTTTCTCCGCTAGAAGGCTTTGACTTTTTTCTTGGTAAAATACCATTACAGCCTACCTATAACATTGAATGACATTCACCTGATCGAAAAAGGTCTGCGAGGCTGGTTTCTCTTACGAAGCAGGAACTCTCCAGACTATCATCCAAGTTCACGCAACGGTTTTTACGGGTCGGAATTGTTCATAAATATATGATAGTTTTTCCTGTTAAGTATGTGTAGTGTTCTTCTGTGCTCTGGTGATTCGTCGTCTTTTTTCTGAATTTAAAGAATTTTTTAGAAGAAAAGTAGAACCATTGACTTCCTATAATTTAAAATTAATATAAGGTGTTTATAGTATTTATGATAAGTTATCAAAAATTTGTTTTTCTTTCCCAATATCGGCTTAGAAGTATTTGCATACTGGAATTACTCTAGGAATTAAGCTGCGGTTTGATAACGCCCATTACTTTTGTAACCATCATTTATTATAGGAAGTGACAAATTTAATTAATGCTCACATTAATGTAAACATTTTCTAGGTAATTGATATATAGTATTATTAATCTTATTCCTTTGCAAATGCAGCATTTAGAAGTCGTGGAATTAATTGTTTTCCTTATTGGCCCAAGAGTCAACGTGAAAGTGAATTGGTTTAAAATCATTACGGATGTGCCAATTGACTGAACATTAAGCATTTTACAATATCTTAACGAAATATTTGGGAAGAGACCATGTGAACTTTAAAACCAAAATTTCGGTCAGGAATCTCAGTTAACAGTCAAATAAAATAATGCTTTTAATAATTTGACAACTTTTAGAAACTAAAATAGACATTGCGGAAATAAAACCAAAATGACAAAAATTCCAACATTTTTATTTTTCGAATAGTAATCGTTACACATATCTAAAGTATTTGGTTAGTGACGTGCGTTGCTAATTGACCAATACTAAATGAAGAAGTCGAGTTAACCAATGAAAGGCCAGATAACAATCTAAATCAAACTTCTTCAATGTAACTATAATATTAATAAAAAAAAACTGTTAACGATGATTTACTGATTATAAGTTGGTTTCTATGATGACAACGAACCAAAACTCGTTTGTACTAATTTATCGTTTGCTTAAATAGAAATTGCTGTTAGCAAAACTTTCTGTTGTCCACTATCAATAAAATATCAAAATTTGGCTAATTCGGGTGGGTTGGAGGGGGAGGGGCAAAAAAACATTGTCAGACAAGTTATAGAGCTAATAACCTCTGGTAAAAGCTTAATAATTCTAAATAGGGAATTGTGCTGAAATGTTTCTCTTTAAGGAAGCATTTTGGTTTTTTTTTTCATCCACACAAAGTCCATTCTACCGCTTGGCTTAATAACTGTGAAATGAAGATATATCTCTAATAAATGCTAGCAGTTACTGAATGCAAGCTCAGTGTGAGATTCCTGGTAATTAAACATCAAGCCTCTCAACACGAGATGTCATCAAACACTGTACAGTCTGACAATTAAATACTGTGTGTTGTCAATAAACGAGACGAAAGACAAAATAGATGCAATGGCCAATTTATTTATTTATGTGTTTGGACGTGATCAGTTAAATAATATCAGTACCAACAAAACCAGTTTTGATGTCTTGACTATAACGTCGAACTTGTTCCTCTTGTGGATAAGTTTGTTTCACGGAATAGTGAGATTCAAGGGATCATTTTAAAATTTGTAAGTTTTTTATGTAAAGTTTCCATGAAGAGTAGGATGTGATATCCCCTGTCGTATCAACTTTCTTCATTTGCAGTCTTATTTTTGAATTAAATCCTTGTATTAACCTTTAACCGTCTGCATCTTTCATCAAGTTGAAACCCTACAAGAACTATAAACTATTATACGTATTTTGCTGGCTCTTGCAGGTAAATATTTGTTGTTGTTTCCATTTGGGAAAAATTGACAATGATTTCATAAATGAATATGTTAAAAACTGAGAAAGATTTTGTTTAGTTTTATATTTTATGTAGACAAAATAGATCGAAATAACAACAATAAATAATATTTCTATTCCACGATGACGGTTGCTTTTTGCCTTTAGTTTTGTGTATTATCTGTGTTTTTTCTTTTTTATTGTGCATTAAAACTATTTTGATTATAAATGCCAGTCTTATACCTACAAGACACATCATTCTCCTCCAAGTCACTGTTAGTAAATTTAAGTCATATGTCAATAATGGCCCCATGTAATGTTTGTTGCGAAGGAGCATGGTATATAGGAACTAGGGGAGATTTTAATCGATCAGCTTAAAAAGCAAAGGAATTAGTGGTTTGATATAAGAATTCTTTCGTTAATGGAATAAAAAATTTTTAATTTCAAAAATTTTTGCGGGAGAAAAGTTCAACCGAATTTCAGCAGATAAAAACAAATTATAAAATAGTCGAATTTTGTAAGACAGTTTTTTTATGATAAAATAATTACAAACTTAGGATTCCGTTAAACCTCTACTTCAAATATCAAAGTGATTTCAGAAAAATGTTTTTAGTCGACAAATGAAACATTTGCACACCAATACACATGAAGGATGGTAGTACAGTATGTGACATTTACTTTTAATAACGGAAGTTATCCTGCAGTCAAATATGCAAAAAAGACAAATGAGAAAACAACAAACTAAACTCGAGATCCTCCAAACTATGTGGGATCCAGGAGAGCAATAATCGGCTAACTGGCAAACATTCTAATTTTTCATGCCTTTATGAAAAGTGGAAAACATCTGCACAAATAATATTTTTACTAGTAGCTATGTGTCAGATCACGGATCGAAATATAAATTACACGATTCTATGTTTGCATCTCAAATCTCAAATTGCAGTCGGATTCAGCAAGTGGTTTGAAAAAATAAAACATTTTGAAAATATTTTTCCGTTTAATTCTATAGGCTGTGATGGAAATCTTGGATATCGTTCGCGGATCCCTTTTTTTATATATTAACTTTTATAGTTCGTTATAAAAGATAATTTTGAAAACCATACAAAACTTGATATTGTAAACTAAGGACACAACCAGAGTACTTCTATAAACGTTTCCTGTTAATTTGCAACTAATTGACCCGCCGGTGGTTCAGCAGACGATTTAATTTAAATCAGCCTATCAGAAAAATGCACATAATGGCAACTTTCGTCTGAAGAAATTTTATAAAGGACTGTTCGCAAAAGTTTCCTGTCGTGTTTGAATACATTAAGAAGTTTGTTCTAAAGTAAAATTTATAAAAATATGAAAGAGGACGACAAACGCTAAATAATGACAGAAGGTCAAATGGCCATTTAAATAAGATAATCTGAAAATGAACCGGATTAAATGCCAAGGCTTTGGTAATAACACCCTCTCTGAGAATTTATTTTTAACGGCCATTATCTAAACTATCCCAAAAATTATCAGAAACGGAAAAAGGTAGTCGCCAATGATCAAAAAACCACAACATGCACTTTGTCACAATGTTAACACAAAAACACGCTTGAAGATTGACATCTTTGTGATATTTCTATCTGTTAAGGGATTGAATGACAAATGGTTTCCATGTAATCGCCTATTTCGAGATAGAAGGAAAATCTCAGCATTTTTAAATCATAATTTTTTCTGCCAAATGTTTTAAACGAATTCATCATAAAAAAAAATTTCTAGAAACTGTAATACAAACGTACAATTCATAAGCCAGAACAATTGGAAGTTACTGAAGTTTTGCCTGAAATAATAATAATTTAAAGATAGCAGAGGGGCAGACAGAAATCGTCAGGTTGGATGATGACAAAACCCTAGCCAACAAAATGAAACCAATGACAAACAGCGTATAAAAAAACACTACACTGAAAACTGAAACTAGAATATCACGAACTTTGCAAAAACAAGGGTATAATCGGGTGCTTCGGAGAGGTAAGCAACGTAAATTAATCAAACTAAAGCCTTCTAACCATATGATGTCTTATATCTACTTTGTCATTATTAGCAAAAATAAAATGTCATGTTGCAAAAATTATGCCGACAACAGATGGAAAAAATCTTAGTTAAAATATCAAAATAAAATTTAAAATTTTACTATTATATACATATGTCGGACGTGAATAACAACTACTCTCTACTATCGAATATCTAAAACCGCGGATTGCTGTCTGTAATTTCAGGATTATTGATCAAATCCTGAAAAGGTTACGTGTTTTCACTGATACATTCCAGTTTAGCATGTCATTTTGGTGATGCAAACTGTCATTGATGAAATGCGGGTTATGACAGAAAAGCTATTCGGTTTATAACCTGTAAATGCTTACTATAAAACGTAAATATTGTTAATATATAATTGAAGAGTTCGCTACTAATTTTAAAGCATTTTTCAATACTCTTGAGTTTAAGTAACAATTCTCTTCTACTTCAGGATTAAATGTGTGTTCGTTTGGTCCGATTTTGGTTGCTATTACCTTTTTAAGTTTATATTTAGCCTTTGACTTTTATTTTTCCATCGATTTAGGATGTCTTAACTTTAAAACGCACAGTCATATGTAAGAATATTAGTTTTCATGAGTAAGTTGACTAGCTAGTAAATTAATCAGGTGTATTAAGAGATAGTGGGCATACACAGCAACGCCACCTAATCCCACCTGGTTTTCACACCGAACTTTGACGACAGAAGATATAATTTATATGTTTTTTAACCAATAAACGAAAACCGAAAAAAGATGGAGTTGTACATCTACAAACAAACATGAATAGAATTACAAGATTTGAAAGATACAAAATGTAGAAATATTTGATTCTAATGATGGAATGTTTAATTAAATGCAAACCGGACGGTAGTTGAGTATTTTTAATGAAAAAATAATTGCGGTATAATGTTGAAATCATACCTAAAGATACATTTCTATAGAATTTTTATACAAAATATTTTTCGAATTTTTACAAGAAAGTGGGGATGGGGCAAAAAGACCTAATTACTTCTCTTTACTCTGATGACGCAGTGCCTAATTACAGCATCTGAATGTCCTTCTGCTGAAAGAACCAATACAGCGATTTTCTCGACAGAACTCATTTGTTAACACAGACACTGGTGAAACAGGGATATGTTTTTCCACAGTTGAAGTTTTCACTGCACAAATTTTACGATCGATACTAATATTGTTGGTCGGTATGGCAAATCAGTTTTCAAGAAGAAGATGACATTTTCCTGTGGAGCGGTGTTACAACATCTACACTTGTTTTTGCTGCTATAATAGCCTTTCCTCATACCGTGGACTGACTATTAGTGGATTGAAAAATAGGAAATGCGACGAGTGTCTTAAAAGAGACAATAACTGCTTACCCATCCCGACAACTCTCTTGAATTGCTGCTAGATATATTTTTACTTTTTAGTTTCTGTGTATGGTATATGCTGTCTAGGTCTTGTTCTTGTTCACAATTAGGTTATCATGTCTGTCGAATTGTCCCCTTTTGTCTGAGCATTTGTTTTTTTCTGGCTTCCTGAACATGATTTTGTAAGATACAAGCATTTAAAAGTTGTTAAAGCTTCTGTTGCTAGGCGATAGTTAGTTTAGTTTTACGTTGATAATTCTGTTTGTTTTCCCAGAACATCTCATGTTAAACTAACCAATCCACTGTCGTCCTTAGATGACGACTAGCACATAGTAGCAACTATAACAATTGATGATTCCCACAGCAAGTAAGTTTATTTATTGTCCTCTAATGATGCAAAAAATAAGGTTTTGCACTGACATGCATACTTCGCCTTCTATCTTCTTGTATGGGAACTTAAAACTCAGAAATTTTTATTTTCTATCTGTTCGGTTATAAGGGCGGTTAGATTATAAATTCAGTTGTTTGTATTTTATGCAATGATCGTCGAACTTTCTAGACTGGATTTCCAATCTACCTACGCAGCTTGTATCTCTTTAATTCATCAAAATTCAGCTCTTCTATTACTAGTTGAAGCGAATATTTAGCTGGTGCGACACGAGATATTTTTTTAAATATTGTCTATCATTTAGGTGTTGCAGCTATGACGCAAGCTCCGTCTGTCACGCGACAAAATTTAATATTTTCTGTTATTAATTTTACATGAGGTGTTTCATTCCAGGAACCGAATGTTGAGAGTAAATGAAAACAGGCACGGGTGTGAATATTATACCGTTTACTTTCAATGCCTTCTTTGATATATTTCTGTTGCTTAATTTTTAAAAACTATTGCAACTCCAATCCAGATCACCTTGTTGACCTTACATGTACTTATCACAATTATCAACAATAGTGTAGTAAGACACACAATGGTGAACAATAAACATGCATTTACGGTGCATATATTTTCTTTAGGTTAGATTTTTAGGGAAATTAAATATTTTATTTAGTTTCAATTATTTTTTAAACATAATTCAGTGACAATATCATTTAAGATGTGACAAATTAGAGATTTCTTCTGTTTTCGGTTTTCAGACAAGCAACCGAATTCTTAAGGGTTCTGCTGGTTTCATTTAAGTTTTGCACATTTCGGAATCATTTTTTTAAATCAAAACATGAAATTCACACGAAAGTTTAAAAAATGAAGTACAATCTCCTCTTCTTTGAGACATATTTGAGAACATCTCGGAATCCTTCCAGTTTATTCATTGATGATATATTGGTGGACGTTGCGTTCTAAATTCTGCACAACCTTCGGAAAAAATAATGTCAATTTACTTTTTGTTTAATTATGTTCTTTTCCAGAGATATGTCTTAAAGACAAGAGATGTCAAAGATACAAAAGAACAAGAAACAACAAATAACCGAATAATTACTATCCAATAATTGGACAAGATAATCTATATGGGAAGCCACATCTCCTGTATTGTGCACACCTTTCATTATATCGTACTAGCGTCAACTCGTGAAGAAAAAATCTATGATTTAGTATCACTGGTTCGATGTCTCTGCTTGTGGACAAGTCGACCACGAGAACATCAACCGCAAAGAGAAAGCTTTATAAGGGCTCATTTATATTTCGTCCCGCGATTGTCACGTGACATCTTGCGACTATCACACGACGTCGCGCGACTTTCGCCGAGATTAAACATATAAACAAACTACAAGTATAAACACCAAGCGATTTTCGCGCGACGTCGTGCGACTGTCGCGCGTCACTGACGCGCGACGATCACATTTGAATTATAAATGAGCCCTTATGCGTGAATCTAAGAAGACGGTTTTTTCTGACTGTTTGTTCCAACGAAATCTTTTTTACTTTAAGGTAACAGGGTAACAAGTCTCTAATACATCAAAATATTTATCCACATGGGCCAAACAATATCAAGCATGCATTTCATTAAAGAACTATTTAAACCCCTTTTAACTGTAATTTGCATGACATAAAGTTATTATCTCATTCATATCGTGCACATCAGTAAACTTGTTACGTCGTAATGCATTTCTAAATATCCAAAAATGACAAGTAAATAATGTTATGAAGCATTATTTTTATACTACAATTAATTGCGGTTGTGGTGAAAAGATTGAACATTTGTGGATAACAGATGCATATTATTTTTGTAACCGCTATAGTTTGGTAAACAAATTTTGCCACAACCATAATCAAATTATGCATGCCATGGGTTCAACAATATAATTATATCATATTATATACAAATCATTTGTATTGCCTACATAGAGTTCAAAGGTCAAAAGGACACATTAAAACCAAAGTCAACAGGAAGACAAGACAATGACAAAAAGAAGAGAAAAAAGAAAACAATAGAAAATCACAAATTATGGGCGACAAGAACTCCATTTAAAGGGGCAAGCTCAGACGAACTGTAAGGGTAAGCAAATCCTGCTGTATTATTGACTCTCGTCGTGTTTCTCGTATTAATACAAAGCTGACGGTTAGTCCTAATCGGGGGTTTGTCGTAAACGGTGAGAACGGAGTGGTGATTATGACAGCAGGACAAATCCGTTATCATTGTGACATGATTACTTCGTATCGAGCTATCAACAGAAGTCATGACGTTATTCTTCCGTTTTTCCGTGGGAGACAGAATCATGCCACCAATGAATTAATTACTTAATCAACTAAGCAGCAACTTTGATCACATATTGCGTAAAAAGTAGCACATTTGTTCAGCTTAAAAATGCCACCCGTAACATATTCATAATTTTATTCAAACTCTTTGTTTTATTTTTGTCATACATATTGAAGAGACTTGTTATTTTGGAATTTGCGCAATACCTTGTTTTCTTTTACAATTAATGATAATTTGATACATTAATCCATTTGGACGTCTTAGTTTACAAGAATCAGGTATATTTATCAAATGCGTTTGAATTAGAAAAAAATTACTTTTTCGAGGGCGGCACAAGTAGTATAGAAATGACAGTTCTGCCGCACTGCATAAACTAAGCAGAAAAAAATGGCAAAAATGGCAAAAATGAACACGCATGTTGAGGCCCGGCAACCCCCTCAAATAAGGACTTTTTGAGGAAT
>JAULBM010327680.1:0-13193 GCA_032357055.1 Geukensia granosissima | reverse complement strand
ATCACCATTGAGTCCATAATCAATCTCAAAACAGTCTCCAGATTTCTCCTCAATTATAATATCATCCAACATTCTATCCAAATCAAAAGTTTTATTTTCACTCTTTAAATACAGTATCATTTGTGATAAAATAATATCAACTGATACTGGACTGGTATCTTTCTTTTCCGGTAAAATGTTATTGACATATCTGATAATTTTCGGAAATGTCTGTGTTTTGTCAGCTTTTATTTCAGCATCAGGATTTTCTAATGGCACAAGTATCTTGTCAGAAAAACACGGACTCCAATTTAATTTGAGAACCTTTAAGTTTGGCTGGCCCAAATGTGTCTCTTTGACAATATTCTGTGATGGACCCTCTTCAATTTTTGTACCATTATTGCTATTATTATTTGGATTTTGCACCAATGGGTTTTTAACATTGTTATCTATTCTATTCTGACTTCCCTTTGCATTATTGCTTAACTTTTCTACTGTGTGATTTGACAACTTGTGTCCAGTTAGCACAAGAGAATTCTCATTTGTTTTAGTAGTGACATCATTTGCATTCTGATCTGACATTTCTTGTTTAGCTAGTAGAAGTCTGTTGTTCTCATTCTGTTCAGTTCTTACATCCAATGAATTCTGACCTGACACTTCTTGTTCCGCCAGTTGAAGCCTGTCGCTCTTATTCTGTTCACTTTTAACATCCATTGAATTCTGATCTGACATTTCTTGTCCAGCCATTTGAAGATTGTTATTCTCATTCTGTTCAGTTCTAACATCCATAGAATTCTGACCTGACATCTCTTGCCCAGCTAGTTGAAACCTGTTGTTTTCATCCATTGAATTCTGATCTGATCCAGCTGGCTCAAGAGTGTTGTCCTCAGTTTGTTCAGTGTTCACAAACATTTGATTGCCGTCAAGCAAGAAATTCTTGTATGAAAGCAGTAGGGATTTTCTCCTTTGTCTATTAACCATTGTATATTTCTTCTGTTTTTCCCTAGATGGCAAACCTTTTAATCTATGTTTAGCTGTGTCATTATTAATGTTATCTTGCACTCTGGCTGATTTTCCCATTTTGCCAAAGAAATCTGAAGATAACATGTTTCCTTCATTACTGCTCACTTGCACTGGTATACTATTGTCATTCTCAAGAACTTCTGACTGATCTCTACTGACTTCATACTCAGTTACACTGACATTAGTGGTTTCATTTTCTATATTATAGACTGAGAAACTGCCTTCCGATTTTTTAGTTTGTCTTGACTTCATTTTGAACTCTTTATCAACATGTTTATTTCTTGTCTCTGGAGTGCATTCTGAAGTTATGCAATCACTAAGTATTTCAGCCTTGTCTGCCTTCTTTCTTGGACTTTCTTTGATTATAGATCTGATATTATCAAGTTGAATATTTTCAGATGCCAAGCTTTTTTCAGACTCTTTGCTGTAACCTAAATTTGTATGTTGATCTGCATTTAAACTTTTATCTGTTAAAGTTTTAAGATTGTCTGGTGTCATTTTTTCTGTTAGTCCACTTTCTAATGAATTCTTGCGTGTTTTCCTCCGTGAACTGATAGACTTTTTCTCATTCATGCTGGTTATTTGTTCAATTACTAAACTTTCCTTTAAACCATTTTCATTTGTTTTCAAAGTTTGCTTTCTTTGTTCACTTTTCTTAGCAACTTGACATGCTTCTGATTGAACATTTTTTTCAACAGTATTGGTATCGGTTGGGCTTACAGTTACGGGGTTTTCTCTGTTTACAGTTGTTATGTTATTAGTTTCTGATTTGTCAGGTACAGACTGACTTTTACCTGGACTCCTTGTATTGTTATTGTTCTTTAATCTACTTGATCTTTTGTTTCTCTTTGCCATGATGATTTGTCGTAAATCTGCTACCTGTTGAGCCACAAATGCAGCCCTTTCTTCATCGTATTCTATTTCTTCTCCTGATTCTTCACAAGAAGAATTAATGTTGCCAGCTGTATCTAACATGTTTTCTGCTGTTTTGCGGCTTGTTTCTTGCATTAAACCTAAATCATGAAGACTGACAGTTTTATCTGATAAGTGTGGCAGGCGTTGTAATATAACTTTTGAAGACTTCAGTTTTCCCTCGTTTGGAACAGCATGTTCCTCCTGTGTAGGTTCTACATCAGAAATAGAGTTTTGTTCTGCTTCTTTTGTCTTTGAATCATTTAGTCTATTTCCATTAGTGTTATTCAAGTTTTTTTGTTCGTTTTGTGCACTAGACCTTTCAAATCTCCTTGTCTGTGATTCCTTTGAGATTTTGAAAGATTTAATTTTTAGTTTCTGATTTGAATGATCCAGTGCACTTTTTGGTGAGTTGATATTACAACATGTTTTTCCAAGCAATTTAACAAGCTCTACTTTTGAAGTCTGCTCTCCTAACCGCTCCATCACATGAGTTTTTACATTTGACAATTGACTTGAAGGCAAACTTTCTTTTTCTGTGTTAAGTAGCTGTATACTCATGTCTTCACTAGAAGTAGCCCTTTCTTCTACCATTTCATTTTTGACAAATTCTAACATCTTCTGATTCTCAACTTCCTTGTCAACCTCTGTTATTATTCTGTACTTGCTTGAGGGTTTCAGCGTGATTTTGAAATTCAAGAATTCTTTATTTGAATTTTTCAAGTGTTTGCTAGTGTCCTTAACTGGTATCACAAGATGTTTATGTAAAATATCTCCTTCTATTGAGTTGATGAAGTTGGAAGCAGCTATATCACCTTGATCCAATGTAGCAGCAGGAGTTGTTTCTAAGTTTTGGGACTCAAAAATTACTTCTTCTTCTAATGTATGCATGCTTTGTTGCTTGGATACAATTTTCTGTTTAATTTCACAATGGGCAGTGTCCATGTGCTGTGTTGTATTGGCCAGCTTATCTAATTTATTCTCAATGTCTGTCTGTTGGCTGGTATTTTCCTGATAGAAACTTTCAGGCTGTGGTGGTATAGGTGCTAATTTCTTCACCAAGATTTTGACGTTTTTCAGGTCAACATTACCAATCTTTTTGATGTTATATTCTTTACCTGAAAATGCCTTTTGTTTTTTCTCTTTGACTGCAGTTTCATTATTCAAATTATCTGATATAGCTGAGTTGCAAAGACCAACATTTTTCTTTGGTACAGAACATGTAATTCTTGTGTTTGATGTATGCATTCTACTTTGGTGCTTTCTCATATATTTTTTAGTGGCAAACATCTTCTGACAAACTGGACAAGAAACTGGTTTATTTCTCAAATGTACAAACCTAAAGTGTTCTATTAAGTATTTTTTAGCCTTCATCTGTTTATGACAAATAGGACAGATTGTCATTTTAATTTTCCTTGACTTCAGCATTTCATCAATATCTGCAGAACAAACATTTTCATCTGTTTTCACAGTATTTTGTAATTGTTGTTTTGCCCCAATAGTCTTTATTCCTGAAAATAAACAAGAAATTTCATCGACAGGTTTTACATGTTGTTTAGGAATATATTCAAACTTGCCATAATGGTTACCTCTGTTAAACAGTCACTTGATTTTTAAGACCACCTTTTCCATTTCCCATTGTTCAAGATTTTAAAAATGAATTAACATAAGAGTCATTTGTCTTACATGTTCACTTTTCTTCTCGCCTGCTCTAAGTATTGCCAGGGGGTTTTCAATTTTATTCTGAAGCATATATTTTCAATGTATAGAAGAACTAGTAAATGGGGCCACTTTCCACAATATCTAATAAGATTAGACAAAGCTTTACCAATTTGAAAAAAAAACTTTAACCTGAATCAATGAACCAGAGGCTCCCAGAAGCCTGTCATCACTCACCTGTCAAACAGTTTACATTAAAACCATATGAATTTAGTATGGTTTTAATAGCACAAGCAAGTTCGGCTGAGGCAGCCATTTTGGTTGGCAGGGCTGATACAATTCTGAGAGGAACCCATCTAGGGACAATTTCACCAAAGATTGGTTCCAATGAAGTTAAGTTTTAGATGAGAAAATTTGTTTTTTTTATGAATTTCCCATAGCATCCTACATCATATTAAGTTGGGCCAATGGTCAACAGACAAAATTCTGATTAGTTATACTAACTGTGTTACCCTCGTTAAATAAAGTATTATTATTATTATTATTATTATTATTAATGAGTTCTCCTGGGAATCATTTCAACAAAGTAAAGTGGCAATGGAGGAAGTAGATCCAGCCAAGAAGATTTTTTCATAAACTTTTCATATGGGCCTATGTGAAACTAAGTTCGGCTGGGGTGGCCATCTTGGTTGGCAGGTAAAGTTATCAGACAAAATTCTGAAAGAGGCCCAACAAGGAATCATTCCATCAAAGTTTGATTCCAATTGTGAAAGTTGTTCCAGACTTGTAAATTTTTTCATGAATTTCCCATAGGCTCCTTTGTAAAACTATGTTCAGCTGTGAAGGCCATCTTTGTTGGCCGGTGGGGTCATCTGACATAATTATGAAGGGGACCAACCTAAAAACCATTCCACCTTAATAAAGTTCTAATTGTGCAAGCAGTTCAAGATAGTGTTATTTTTGGTTGAATTTTTCATAAGGAATAATTCGGAAAAAAAACCATCAAAATCAGATGAAAAATAAAATTTTTTCCATTTTATAAAAAATTGAATTTTTTCCAAACTTTCCCAATGATAAGAGATAGAAAAAATCTGTTGCCATATTACTGAAAGCTCTCAATGAGACAAATCAAATGAAAAAATTCCCATCAAAATCTGAAGAAAAATATATTTTCCCATTTCCCACAAAATGACAAAAATTGACACTTTTTTTCCAATTTAATCCCTTTTTCTTGAAAACGGTAAGAGACAGAGATAATCTGTTGACAAAACCAAAAGCTCTCAATGAGACGAATCAAATGAAAAAAATCACATCAAAATCTGATCAAAAATAAAAATTTCCCATCACCTACAATATCACATTTTTAGCCCCTCTTGTCCTTTAATATAAAAAAACGGTCAATGCTACAAACGATTGCTTGGAGTAACATTTTTTCTCCTTCCCACAAGGAATCATTAAAAACAAACCTCAATCAAATAAGATGAAAAATTAAAAAGTTCAAAATTTGAAGATTGGACAAAATGTATATTTTCACAACTTTGACCCAAATTATCTCAAAAAAAAGCTCAGAGATAGCAAAAATCTGTTGACCTACTACTGACAGCTCTCACTGAGAGGAATCCAATGAAAAAAATCCCATCAGAATCTGACCAAAAATAAAATGACATTTTAGGCCTGTTTAGCACCTTTTTTTTAACAAAAAAAAAAACTGTAAAAGATACAAAAAACACTTGGAGTAATTATTCTACATTTATTACAAGGAATCAAATGGAAAAAACTACATCAAAATCAGAAGACAAATAAAAAAGTTTGGAAACTTTGGTGTGGCCAATTTTCACCCCCTAGTGACTCAAAAACAGTTAGAGATAGACCATTGTGAGGAGTCCATTTGATGTTTTTTTATACAAGAAACACATAAAAAAAATACCCATCAAAATCGGATGTAAATTGAAAAAATTACTGAAAAAAATAATAACTAGAAGGTTCTGTTGTAACAGGAGCCCCTGCACTAGCCCTTTAGAATCATTTGCAATTAGTGAAGATTTTTTAAAAGAAAATGTGTTTGTAAGACACTCATGCCCCCGCTCATGAGATTTGCCAAATAAAGAACATTATTTTTATTTTTGTATTAAGACATTGTTTGCAGGTTCAGAAAGGAAAATCAAAATCCTGTGGCCATGCACACTTTCATAACAGGTAGAAACATCCTGCAAATATTTTCTGATGTAAGATGATGTAGCGGCCATTTTGTTTGGAAGTCGGGGTCATTGGACAAAAGTTTAGTAAAGGACCACCCAAGGACCATTTCAGCCAAGTTTGGCTAAAATTGGCTCAATACTTTCAGAGGAGAAAATTTTTCAAATTTCATCCCCCCCTTTTTTTTATTTTTAGCCTGGCAGCCATTTTGTTTTAAGGTCTGGGTCATCGGACATAATTTTGAAAGAGGACCACCCAAAGACCATCCTATCAAAGTGTGGTCAAAATTGGCTGAGCGGTTTCAGAGGAGAAGATTTTTGAAATTCACCCCCAATTTTTTTTATTTTTAGCCTGGCAGCCATCTTGTTCAGAGGTCGGAGTCATCGGACACAATTTTGAAAAGGGACCACCTAAGGATCATTTCAGCAAAGTTTGGTTGAAATTGGGTCAGTAGTTTCAGAGAAGAAGATTTTTAAAATTTCATCCCCCCTTTTTTCTATTTTTAGCCTGGCGGCCATCTTGCTCGGAAGTCTGGGTCATCGGACACAATTTTGGAAGAGGACCACCTAAGAACCATTCCATCAAAGTTTGGTCAAATTTGACCAGGTAGTTTCAGAGAAGATTAAAATATGAAATGTTGACGGACGACGGACATACGGATGGACGGACGGACAGACGACGGACACAAAGTGATGAGAAAAGCTCACATGGCCTTTTAGGCCAGGTGAGCTAAAAATGTCAGTGTGATTGTTTTTATGATAAAAGCATTTGAAAATTGGCAGGAAACATGTTTCTCTAGATTTTTCATAGGCTTTATATTAGCAGGTTGTCTTTTAAAATCCAAGAAAAAATAACTAGTATTTCATAATAATTTCTCAAATGGATGTTTAAGATGTGTTTAATGATGTTATATAAAGAAAAGTGGGGGTCCTTTGCAAAAGAATTTGATAAAAATTGCTGACCATTAGGAGCCAACATCCTTAATAAGTACAGACTTTAGGAGTCAATTAATAAGTACAGACTTTAGGAGTCAAGTCCCACAGACTTGATGTACAGTTTCTGATTGACAGACAGTTCACACATCAATAAATGAGGTAAAAATACCATCTGTTACTTATAACCCTGTCAATTTATCAAATAAATAAATATACCGGTAGGGTTGACTGATTGATTGAATGGTGCTTAACGTCCAGTGGCTAATATTTCATGCATATTCAGGAGGAGAGCATATTCATGATATTAATGATGAGTGATAATGAATGAACCATGCTTTGTACTAGACATACACGCTGCTCACGAAAGCACCAGTCCACAGGAAGACATGCCACTTTACCAAGACACATGATTGTGACTCAGAGCCGACCAGTTTTTGCTCTTACATCTAAATACTGCCTTCTTTGTGGAGAAGCAGCAAATACCAATTTTAGTGTCTTTGGTTTGACCTGGCCAGGGATTGAACCAAAGACCTCCCCAAGCATGAAAAATAGGGTTAAACATAAGGAACACAAAAAAAAGTATTGTAAGCTTACATTACGTCAACAGAAAAGTTCAACAATGTGTAACTTTCATGTTGGTATAATATTAACTGATAGAATTGCATTAAAACTATGTGTATTGCAATTATAAACTTAATTCTACATGTAATTACAGGTTTATGTGTATCTGCCGATACTTCCACATTGGCATTTTCTGTTCCTTTTATTTTCTGTAACTGACTATAGCAGGACTGACTTATATCAGCCATGGAATCAACCTGAAGAAAGAAAATAAAACAATTAAAATAGCCTTTAAGAAAAACAATTTCAAGGAAAATAGCAAATTTTAACATTAAAAAAAACAGTAAGTGATAGCACATTGCAGGAGGTGTCCATATGATAGTTTTTTTGGCAAGGAACACAAAAAAAAACATCAGATGTGGATATAAATTAAAACAAATGTAGGAAAATATTAACAATCCTCTTTTGGATCCTCATATAAAATGGGGGAAGCTTGAAGCCCAAAAATCAATCCTACACCATATCTCATACTATGAATCATTGTGTCAAAATCTCATTAGAATCAGTTCACCACAAAAATGATCAGCTGTAGAAACCTTTATGCCCACAGACAACACATCAACACCAACTATAAAATAAGTTTTTGGTTTATTGATACTGAAAAGTGGTTACTTTCGAAATACCATTATATACTATTTAAAATTGATAAATCTGTTTGTTAATGAGAAAATGTCTGATATTAATACCCTTTAGCCTTTACTTTAGTGTGGGACTTTTGGCAATTATTTAAGTAGCTATCACTTTGATTAGCCTTTTTTTTGGCAATTATTTGGGTACTTTAATTAGCAAATTAATATAAATTTCCTAACTGAAGTGTTGCTCTTTTTATCAGGATGGTGCCTTAAAGTTGGCATTATGTTGGTCTTATGCTATGTATTATCATTATTATTGTTGACAATATTGGATGACACAGTTTACAACAATACTCTATTTATAATTACAATCGCCTTGTTTTTTGATAATTTACTAAAACATGAATTCTCCTACATATGAAACAGATTGATTGACTGAATATTGCTCAACATCCAGGGGCCAAATATTTCATGCATATTCAGGACAAGAGCATATTAAGGAATAATGATGATGATGAATGAACCCTGCTAAGTACTAGACCAACAAGCTGAGCGGGATTTACAACATGCTTGCTCATGAAAGCAACAGTCAGCAGGAGGACATGCTACTTTACCCAGACACATTATTCCGACTCTGGGCCAACCAGTCTTTGCTCTTACTTCTAAATGCTGTTTGCTAAGCGGAGAAGAAGCAAATACCAATTTTAATGTCTTACCCATGACCTTCCGCATTCAAGGTTAACACACTAACCATAACACCAACGAGACAGTCTCATATGAAATCAAAGATCCATTGTTAGCCATTGGTAATCATTCTTTGTACAATCAAGATAGTAAAACAATGAATTTCAAGCCTTGGCAACAAATAAAGATTTTACAAATGAGATTGTATAAATTTTAACAGCATAAAATTCTTTAAGGGAACATTTTTTTTCTTTTAAAATAATAGATTGTCTTAAAATCCCTGGTAAAACAAGATGACTTCAATCAAAGATAAGAATTTTTGTGTAGTTTGATAATTACTTTTTGGACAACAGGAAGTGAGGTACAGGAATGGCATTAGAATAAAAGTCTAGAGAAACTAAGAAACTATTTGTTAATGGTATGTTATTTCATAAATGTCAAAGTTGGTAGCCATATTTATCTGTTGTATGGTATGAGCTCTCTAGTTGAAAGACCAATGGTAATATGCAAGATGAAAGGGAGGTGAAATAAAACCAAAGAGCCAGATAAAAGGGGACAATTGACAGACACTGCAATCTCAAGAACATGAACAAAACAAAATATGTGACATACTGTACATATAAACAAAAACATTCAACTATTAACAATGCAGACCCCACCAAAAAACTGGTGATTAACTCAGGTGGTCCATTAGGGTAAGCAGTTCCTGCCTCTTTAAAGACATCCTCAGCATTGTCCATTTTTCAATCTGGTATTGCTTAATTCAGGGAAACCGTGAAGATTTCATGGAATTACAACCTCCTGAAGAACACAAATAAAAGCACATGATCACCTTTCTCATATAAATTTACCTATATATCCATATCTAAGTATTTTGCTCCATTAATGTATTCATTTACATATACCTGTAATGCAAATGTACCATTTAACTGATATTTGTCCCAGTTTACCAGCTGTCCAGGTAAACACTTGGTTCCTAATTCATGTAAATCTGATAGCAGCCATTGTTCAAATACCAACTCATTCACCTTCTGTTGTGACTGTAGGTGACCCTAAAATAGATACATGTAACAACTTAATTGTGTTCCTGTTTAAAAAGATAAAGTGAAACCTGTCTAAAATTGAACTCCCTTGGGACTCAATAATTTGTTTGGTTTAGAGAGGAGTTCAGATTGGACAGGTTTTCTTTGCCTAGATACTTTAATCTTGAGTCTTAATTTGAGGCTTGGTTTACACAGCTAGCCTCCACTTTTCACAGGGTTTGGTTTAGACAGGTTTCACTGTAAATGAATTGTGGTCATTTGTAGTCAATTGTAGTCCAAATATTGACACATTTAAATTTACTGTATTTTGATGGATGGCTGTCTAATTGACAAGCATGCCACATCTATTTTTATACATGTAATCCTAAAATTGATACATTCATCCACTAAATAGTTTTCCCAAAACTGATAATGTACTCATTAAATTGAAATCCTAAATTAGATACATGCAGCAACTAAATTGTAATCCTTTTGCATTCTTCATCTACACTAATCTGTGAAAATGAGCCTCATTATAAGATTGCTACAACTATGTTCCCTCAAATTTTTTTATCTGGCATTGACCGTTTTTCCAAAAAGGAAGAGGGAAAAGTTGTAATTAGACTATTGAAACAACTTCAGGACATCAGCAATCATTGCCATGTTGTCATATAATTATTATAACTTCCAGTAATGGCTATCTAATTTTTTCTTTAGAAGTGATTAATCATTTTAACATAAGCAACCAGTGTAATTTTAAGACAACCTTAGAATTGAGTCTTCCTCTGTAGACGTGTTGCGTGCACAACTTAGCCTTGTGAGACTATGACAGAAAGATACCGCATTCATATTAGAAAAGAAGGTGATACTGCAGTAAAAAACTTGCTACTGAAGATTATGTGTAAGTTTGATTATATTCTGTTGAGTTGTTAAGGAGGAGCAGATTAGGAATGATGACCTACCATTGTTAAGCATACTCACATGTGTGCAAGTTAATATTAATTTGAAAAGAAAATAGATAGTACAATACAAGCAAGCTATTCAAGGTTATTTGTAAGTTTGTTTTAATTCTGTTGGATGATTAAGGAGGTGTGGCGAATAAGAAAAGCGTAAAGGAGGCCAATGAAGACAACAGAAGTGATACCTATATATGTGTTGCCCTAATATACACATGATACAGCAGGCGACACAATAAATGGTATTCTGAAATTTTCAATTTTCAATTGTGCAAAGGATGGAATTTCAAAATGAATTTTGAAATAAAAAATTTCTGTTTGATAAACTTTTATATCCATACCATACCCCATTTTCCTCACTTATCCATTCAATACAAGCTTCTAACCAATCATTTGGGGCATTGATAAACTTTGACTTCAACCATCTTTCTGCAGCTGCTATATAACTGTTCATCATTTTTATCTGAAAAATATTCCATTAATTCAAATTATCTATTATTTTAATAGACATGCTTTCATACATGATTAAATCAATGCATAGCTTACTCTTATCATCGGACAAAAATGAAAAAAAAAAACAAGTTTGTTTGGCATTACCTGCCTAACCTCTGACAAAAACTTATTGGACCAATGACAAGGTTATGGAGGCATTAATTCACCCAATTCACCCTCCAGTGTGAGCTCTTATGTTGTATGGAGCAAACTATGGGTAGCAAAAAAATTTATGATTTGACCATATATCATTAGTTTTCATGTCAATTGCTTTGAATATTTTCATTCCTCGTGGTTACGGCTTAATGTTGATAATAAAAATGCTTATTGTGATTATGTATTAGTTTCCCGACCTCTGTCACATGATAATTTATTATGTTATAAAAACATGATATTTCTGCAATTTACATTGTCCACTGATTCCAAAGGTTAGTCGGACATTGGCAAATGACCAGTAAATTTTGTGCCGGTCCAGTATATTTTGAGTGAATGTCAGACCAAACGTTCGATGAAATATTGGTAAACAAGTTTCCACACGTACTGGTTTACACTATTTATTGTATATTTTTTCTCCCAAGAGGCAGAGCTCTCAAACTAAAGCAGCAATCCATCTTGTCATTGATTTGTTGATTGTGCTATACATAGCGTAATCAATTCCTGGTAGAGGGGGTGTCAGATAGTACAATATCTCGTATGATCTGCTGACTCACTAAAACGTCTTATAGGTGTTCTTTATTTTCATTTTTTGTCATGAAAAAATTTGGTCTGGAAATATGGGAATCGGTCCAGTATTACTCCGACATTACTGGACCAAATGTCCAGTAAAAGCCTGAATTCCTTGGGAACCACTGATTGTCCATGCAAAATTTAACAATACAGTTGAAACACATTTACAATATCTTACTAAAACACAATTTATCTCTTATCAACATCAAAAACACTACAAACAATGATGACATAACATTTTCATGGTTTTACAATTCATGTTTAATTTCATGTGCTTGTTTGATAGTTAAATTATACATAACATGTAATTTGTAAAAAAAAATTGTCCATTAAAATTATTTTAGACATGAAAGGTGGATTACCAAAATAAACATTTGTGACAAGGCAATTGCCTGTCATGACTCATCAATCAAATTGCGACAACACTTTACACACCTTTTATTTTCAAGGTTAGGTATTGAAAGTTTTGACAAATATCCAAATTATGAAGTTTGAGTTTCCAATGGTAGATTTATTGATGTTATTATTCAAGGGACAAACTTACTTGTTTGACTCTTGGAACTAGTGATATTCAGACTACCAAGGCTTATACAGTAGTACTAAATGACCACTTTACAATTTCACTCTAATTACCTCAGGATATTTTAAAATATGTATACAGCTACAGTGTATCAGTTCTATAGTATTAGACCATATGGGAGTACTGGTACCACTAATCCTTTTGTATATTGCTGCAATCAACAACTTCACCTTTACATCCAAATAACCAAAAAAATAAATGAGAGTAAATGCTCATCCTGCCAAACTGGCATGATATATTAGGACTACAAGTAAAATTTTGGTAATGAATCAAAAGCCCAATAGACATTATTGTAAGCATAGCTGTAGTTGTATATCAGGGTAGATAACAAGTACAAAATTGAAAATGGGTCAATAGGGAAAATTTCAGGACATTAAGTCATCCTTGATGTTTGAGTGTAGTTTATTCATATGCTCATTGCATATCTGAAGGAGTATATGGCATTCTGGATGCCAGGCCCTCTTTGCATGTGCATGATACTTAGTTTACAGCTGGTCTGCCTTTTTTCTCAGATGCACTCAAATACATGTATACCCAAGTAAACAAAAATTCAAACTTTATAACTGTATATATTATGTTATTATAATATACTGAATAGTGTTTCATCATATTTTCTGTAAGTTTTTACCATTATAAGGCCAAAGATAAAAGATTGTTTGTTTCCCCAATCTCGATCGACTCTGCAAAAATGCTGTGACTCAAATAATTTTATTGCCAAACCAAAATCAAGAATTATTTTTCAATTTTCCATTTCATTCTGTATAAAACTAATGAAACTAATATCAATAATTAAGAGTAAAAAAATATTTAACAAAATATAAAAATTTTTTCCCTAC
>JAULBM010327669.1:0-13194 GCA_032357055.1 Geukensia granosissima | reverse complement strand
CTCTAAAAGGGGCGTCCCTGATTGTGGGGGATGTATAAATTCACAATCCGTTTCAGAGGGAGGCGTTAAAGACACCCTATGTTAAGGAAATGCCACGCCCTAAGCACGCTAAAGACCCCTTGTAACAGCTCTATTTGAGTGGTCCGTAGGCGCCCACTTACAAGGCTAAATTTTCCGCCCCTATGCAATCCGTAATTTTTCCAGTGGCAGTCTAAAAGTCCCTCCCTTACCGGCCTTCGTTTCAGTCTACATATTGATTTATTGTTTGCTAACTTGTTTCCGTCCTGAAAATGCATGCCACTGGACGTTAAACAACAATCAATCAATCAATCAATCAGAAACAGCGAGTACTTTTTCGATATAGGTAAACATCTTGTTGTCTCTTTTTTGTTTGTAATATACGTGTCCATTATTTACGACCTTATGGAAACCCATAGATGTTTGTAACTTACACGTTTTGGATGGCTGTCTCATAGACAATCATATAACATGTCCCTTCTCTATAATGGTAAGCGGGTTGATTTTTATAAGGGGGGTGAAAGTTATAAACGTCCTTCACAGCAAAGTAATGCTCTCAGGCGGACGATTTTTATAAAGATGATTCCAGTAGTATTTATTCGAAGTTGGTTTATTGGTTACACAGGAGAAGGTTGTAAAAATATGTAACATTTTGCGAACCATTACCATCTGGTGTAAAATGTAGTCATTATGGAGATATTCCCACATATACACAAAAAAACTGGAATTTCTAGAAGGTTCCTTACTGTTAAGTACAATCAACATTCCAAACTAATATTTTGCAATTTTTTAAAATCTGTGTGTTCAAGTTTACTTTAACAGTTTTCAAAATCTAAATAAAACACTTAAATATGTTACCGATTAAGTTGTATGTTTATCATGATACCAAATGATATTATTTAAATGATATACTATTCCTTTATAGACGATCCCAACTTTGTTTTAAATAACATTAAACACTTATATTTTCATATATTTACAAATTACTAACGGAGTCGAATGTACTCTTCATTGTTTTTATTCATGACTTAGATGAGTGCATTTCAATGATACCCAAGAAACGGGTTATTGATTAAATAGACTTTCAATAACAATACTAAAATAAAATAATAAACCACGTTTTTGGTTAGGTTCAAGCGTTATAACCTTCGAATACATTACAGATTTTACGTTAATATTTTGCTATGTGGTAAACTACATGTAACGCTACTGGAGTTTTCTATTACTAGAGTTTCTCTGGTTTCTTGTCTTACTTTTGTCCTGCGAGGAAAATTATCCCGCTCACTGAAAGATTTTAATACTGTCTCAGTGAGCATCATTGTCATTGTAATAGAAATCGGTAAATATGGACATAATAACTTTTATGGATCTAATTTTCCATTTTCGAGATTCGAACCCGGGAACCCCAGTACAGTAGGACGACACCCTAACCGACTGAGCTATTGCGTCTAACATTAATATTCCATGTGTACAATCCTAAATTGTACAGTGATCTATTTTGGTTGTTAAGCACACCTGATCAGAAGTGTTATGTGAGCTATTGTAAATGTCTTCACTTTGGTTTAGTCGTCCGTCCGTCCGTCTGTCCGTCCAAATTTATAACTGATATTCATTGGCTGTTGTCTGCAAATATTTTTGTCGATAAATAAGTGAGCATGGCCGTAAGAGGCAGATAACACATTCCGGTTGGCATAAAATTCAAAGCCTTCCTTGTCAGAAACTACAAAGCCGACTGAAATGATATGCTGTGAGAATATTCATTGTATGGTTCTCTACAAGAGTCATTAGATTTTCGTGTTGAACAATTATTCTGAATAGACGCAACAGCCCGGATTTGGTTCAACATTGGACCCTATTAAAATTTGTTAAATTTCTTCTCGCCTAAAACCACAGAGCTGATTGAAATAATTTGCTGCGTGAATAAAATTAATCCTTTTATGGTCCTCTACAAAATATTATGTTTTTATGCCGATCGTATATACAAGATGACCGACACACACCTGAACTTTATTATTGGATCACATGGTGTTCAATTTCTTTTTGTCTGAAACAAACTAGCCGATTAAGAATTGGTTGAGGGGATTGATAATTGTATTGTACTCTTCAAAGATTTTATGCTGTTGAGAAATTCATTGTAGCCGCCAGTCTGACTTGGTTGAACATTCCATTTCTTCAAAGGACTGTTTTGTTCACCATCAAACATACTTGATTCTATGCATTTGGTTTGAAAAATGCGTGACGACCATGATAGGTGGAACATCCCAGAAAGGTAGAAAAGATACACCTGTCACATCAATCAGAATTTAAAGTTAATTTCCATGCATTATAATTTATTGATTGAATGTTGCTTAACGTCCCGCGGCAAATATTTCATGGATATCCAGTGCGAGAAAATATAAATGAATGATGTTTTGTACAAGACCGACACGCTAAGCTAGCAAACGAGAGCAGCAGTCCACAGAAAGACAATCCACTTTACCCAGACTTAGTCTTTGATCTGGCTCCTACATGCTGCATGCTTAGCGGAGAAGCAGCAAATACCAATTTAAATGTCTTTGATTTGACCCAGACGGGGAAGGAACCAACGACCTTCCGCACTCGAGGCGACCACACAAGCTATTACAAAACCGAGACGGTCAATACATTTTTCTTTTTGTTTTCTTATTATATGTTAATTATAATGTCCTTTTCCTCAGGAATAATACTCATAAGAATTACATTTCTGTTGGTGTGCTAGTTTTAAGGGGAAATATATAGAGAACAAAAGTGTTTCCAACTGCTTGTTACTATGTCTAATCACGATAATAATTTTTTAAAGATTGGCGTTGCCAGTAGCAATCAAAAGAAAAATGTCTGAGTTTGCAAGATACAAGTTTATCAATGTTGAATAAATAAGGTGAATTTTCATATGCTTTATATACATTTCAAGAAGTAAGGTAATATTGATTGAATGTTGCTTGACGTCCAGTGGCAAATATGTCATGCATATTCAGGACGAGAGCATATTATGAAAAATGATGAATGAATCCTGCTTTGTACTAGACCGACACACTGAGTCGGATTTTTATCATGCTAGTTCACGAAAGAAACAGTCCGCATGAAGACATGCTACTTTACCCAGACGCATTATTCTGACTCTGGGCCAACTAGTCTTACCCCTTAATGCTGCGTACTTAGCGGAGAACCAGCAAATACCTATTTTAATGTCTTTGGTTTGACCCCGGTCGGGGATCGAAACCACGACCTTCCGCACTCGAGGTGAGCACGCTAACGATTTCACCACCTAGGCGGTTATATTAAGGCTACATCAAATATGTTTATGGGTCATTTTCTAGAGATATATTCTTAATCCGATTTAGCCCAAATTAATAGTATAATTTCTAAAGCCCACATATTTGCACTTGTTCAATTTTAAATGTCTTTGTTCTTGATGTTTTCGACAAAATGCGACAGAGGTCAAATGTTTTTTTTTTAAGTATTGACCTTCGCGACCACATAAACATTAGTTTCCTTTTTATTATACATAATGGACAAATTACATAAGTGTTAAGATTAGACTCTACACAATTCTAAACTGTATTTGGTAGGCTAAACATAGGTATGTTCAAAACCAATTCAATTTAAGAATTTAAATTAAACGAAGCAGTAATATTAATAGTTTAAATTTAACATCGCCATCGATCTTGTATAGAAAATTAATTTCAGTTCGAACAATGTAGACTTTGAAATATTTACTTTTTACGCCAATACACAAAAAGCTAAAGGAAAACACTTGAAAGAATGGACCAAACAGTGTATTGTATTTTCACGTGAATAACATTTCATCAATTTAAATGGAAATTAAACCAATCTGATGGTAGTTGATAAATATGCTATTGCATTGCATGAAAAATAACAATTTGATGTTCTGATTGTGGTGAGTATTTAAGTTATTGTTATCTGTGAATTGCTAGTACTTAATTTTCGGGCATTGTTACTTATACTTGAGCTTGTGACTGTTTATCTTGTAAACAAGTATTTGAAATGGGTTATATCGTTTTCCTTCTTCATTTGCCTATCATAAGGCCATATTTCTTAAACTCTGTATTCAGTTTAGCCAGTTATAAATTTGATCGTTGATTTTAATTCATATTTTTCTCTTATATTTGAAGACCATTACGGATAGAACGTTAGTCGGATTAAATACATACGATTATATTGAGGGGACAAAACAAAGGTAAAAGCTTAAACTACAAATGTATTTTTCATGTTGGTTGAAAGTTACACTTACACAATGTATCAGAAAAATATAACTTGCTTTTTTCGATAAAAAATATATCGATGCAATAACTTAAATGGACTCTAATACCCATTTGAGGCAGTTTTTTGTCAACTGCAGAGCATGAACAAATAGTGTTTCCAGACCCATAATTCGAGCTTCTTTCTGTGATCAGCGCCAAGTTTCATCTATGTAAATGGGCTTGATTAAAAGACTACAACACTCACCTATAGATCTAATTTTCATCTTCGTCATCTTTACAAAATAGACACTGGAATACTAATGTGTTGAATTCACTTTTGTAGCTCACCTGACCCGAACTGTTTTCATCATTAAGGGGTCGTCGTTTGTCAAAATTCCCCACAAAAATCTTCTTTTTTGAAACTGGCTGGATAATTTGGACCAAACTTTGGTGGTATGCGTTTGGGTGGTCCTTAAATTTTGTCAAGCTACCCCTCCGGACAACCAAGATGCTCACGGTAACTAAATCAGTTAAAGAGGGGTCGTGAGCTCTTATCTTCTTTGAAACCTTACACAAAAGTTCGATAACAACTTTGCGTGATGCAAGTTGCAACCAAATTTTTGTGGAAGGTTCCTTGGAAAGTCAATTTTTTTTAAAAACAATGTATATATTTGCCAAAATTGTGTCTGGCGTTCCCGACCTTTGACAAAGAGGTCCACTTACAACGGAACATATTTTAGCGAAGGACTGGATATTCTTTTTGTGGTCCTTTATTCCCGTCGACCATCCAAGATGGCCACCGTAAGAGAGTGGTTTTAATAATCTCCTGTCTTACACTATAAAGCTATTTGCAACCATACTTGGAGTAATGGTCCTTAGATTGTCTTCTAACAAAATCAAAATTGTGTCCAGCATCCCCGACCAAGATGGTTACCACAGCTGAACTAAATTTAAAGCACTGGTCCCCTTTTGAAACGTTTTAGACTTTTACTAAATCCTGAAGTGCATTTTCGAGAAATAACATTTTAAAAATGGACTCATTGAGGAGAATAACATCCTACTTGTGTGTAAGATTTTAATTGTGTTGAAATGCAACCAACTACGTTCTGCTTGATTGACTGACTGTTTTAATATTGCTTAAAATCCAGTGGCAAATATGTCATGGATATTAAGGAGACGAGAGGCTATTAATTAGTGATTATAAATTAATCCTGTACTGTACTAGACCAACACGCTGAGCTGGATTTTTAACGCGTTAGATTAAGACGTATAGAAAAGGGAGATGTGATGTTGCTGTCTTTGAGGCAGCCATCCAAAAAGTATAATAACAGAAATACGCAAATTACGCTATAGTTAAGGCCTTCAACAATAGACGAAGATACAAAATAAGGCCAAACATGTAAAATTAAGGCTTCCAAATCAAATCTGATGACATTCAAACGTAACAATAATCCGCCAATTGGGTTTACTATGTTAACGAAAACAGTGAAACGTTGAACAACGTCATCCACTGATTTGCAGATTCCGGGCTTGGAACATCAACATTAAGTATGTGACGGGGTTTAACATGTTTTGATACTCTATCACCTTACCCAGACACAATATGCTGACTCCGAGACTCTTTGCCCTTACTCCTATATGCCGCGTGCTTAGGGGAGAAGCAGAAAATTTCATTTATGCGACGGTTTGCCCCGATCAGGATTCGAGCCCTCGAGGCGAGCACGCATGTTAACCATTATACTTCCAAAGCGGTTACCACGATCCGAAAAAATGTGTTTTATTAGATATGTTTATAACATAGCTTTATTCTTTGAGTTTTTTGTTGTTGTATATATGGACAGATTGTAAGAATAAAACATTTTTTGTTTTGATTCAATCCTTAAAAATAACTAATTTCCTTCGGCTCTATGGCTCTGGTCTACAGGTAATTTTAGTCAATCATTGCTTGATAAAAAAACAATGTTATTCATCCGACTCCTAGTTAAATATATCCCACTCTGACACTGTCAATGGATTGCATGATCTTTTCCAAGTTTATGCAAAATTTAAAATGGATTCTACATTAAATCAACAAAAAGCCGTGTTAAAATCGATGGGAATAATAGTATTTCATATTTTATATACTGTTTTACCCAGGTGACTACGTACAAGTTGTTTGAATTCAGTTCAAGACCATTGATTTTGCAAATATATAAATTCATATTACAGTTTTTTCTCCATTGATCGCAGTTTCATTATTGTGTGTATAAAAGCAGTATAATGAAGAGCAAATGCATTTTTATTTATAAAACTGAATATAAATGTAAAATTGTTCTGTTTGCACTTAGACAAAATACAATAAATATTGACAATAAAAATATCAACGTTCTGGTATAGTGTATTGTTTGAAATCTTGTACCGGACTTTCATAAGAAGTCAAACTTTGGTCATTGTAAGACAGTGACGAACAAAGAGCTTTCAAATGGGACTTATTTTAAGAAGAAGGTTCATGAAGGGTTGTGTTTGATCTTGATATTCCATAAAAAACTAATAATAGCTGGAGTATTGCATTAAATTGTTGTATGAACATTTTAAAAAGCAAAAACTGATCTTTGCATACTGAATTTAGAATCAAAATACGAATGTTTGTAACTGTAGGTTTTGATTAGTGTAATGTCCTTGAAAATTTTAAAAATTATTTTTACAAATTCTCTCAGGTTAATTATTTACCATTTAAAAATAGAAATTGCGAAGTTTAATATATATCCATTAAATTGTGTATCAGTTATTTACCACAGATATTTTAAAAAGTATTATTCCATTTAACCACTTTTCGTGTCCAAATAAATGTAATATATAATTATAAAACCGTTAAGTTTTCACAACCAAGGCTACAAACTTAACAACAAATGATAAGATAAATCAGTCAATTTCCAGCGTTTTCAGTTCTTCCTAGTGAAATGGAATGGAATGAAAAAAAAACCGCTAGCCCGACTCTTAAAATATATGTACAGTGAAACCTGCCAAACCGGCCTATCTTGGGACTCAAGTATTTGTTTGGTTTAGACAAGAGTTCGGATATGGACAGGTTTTCTTTGCCATTCTTGAAGCTTTGGTCTATTTATGAGGCTAGATTTACTCAGGTTTCCAGTTTTCACTGGGTTCAGTTTAGAAAGGTTTCACTGTATATCTAATTGATAAAATGACCATGCTTTAATCCTTTAGATAAGAACCTGTTATTTTTAACATTTATGTTGCATGTACTATTAATGATTCTTGGACTTTTTGACATATATTTCAAATCTTTCCATTTTCCTACAAGTCCTTAGAAACGTGCACGGTAAATGTATTTCCATTACTTTCTTTCTTCGTTTTATAGGGTGTTTGTTCACGATTCTTCATTTATGTTACTTCTGCTTTTTTGCCTCCGGCTTCTTAACTCTTCGAAATGAAAACAGATTGCAATGTTTTCGATCGACACCTTGAACCTCATTTTGAAAATAAAATAGTCATGCTTCTTAAGTCATTATAATTGTTCCAATTTCACCCCACTCTAATAGAACTGATGGTGCTGCAGATATCCCTTAGATTATTAACAAAGCACGATCTTTTCAAACATGTTTACAACGAGTAAATATTTAGGATTAAGTTTTTTCCAGTGGATTAGCAAGGTAATAAAGTGTTCTCATGGTTGTGTGGTTTTATCGTAATCCCAGTTTGTTTAATCAGCCAGAGAGAACGTTTAATGTATTTTACTTAGCGATGGATTTTAATTTTATGATCAAGGTAAATTAATTACTTAGCTTTTTGAGAATTTCCTTAATTTTTAAGTTACATTTTCATTATTTTTTTCTGTGTAACAATAATTTTATAATAATGTATTTTTATTCTCATATTCAGCTGGTATAAACCTCCGAATAAGCTAGAAAATCCAACAATCAATAGAATTTGTGGTCGGTTGTTTGTGAAGTGTTGTTATGACTCTGACTAAAAGACTGTTAACACTTTTTTTCTGTTTATTTTTTAAAACAGGAATTCATGTAACGACAAGAATGCCTTATATGTAAGCTCGTGTCTAAACGAAATATAGAATTCTTTTTTGAAAAGCTTTAATTATCAGACAATAGCCCCCGCGACACGACATATCCAACCCCCACGTAAAAAATTATCATTTCGATCTAATGTTACGTTCGGAAAGAATATGTGAAACCAGCAGCTTCCACATATCCTGCCATTTAACTCTCTTTATATTATCTACAAAGGTATTATATATAGTTTTGATAAAGTGTTATTGGGGGAAAAGTTGTTAACATAAAAATAATAAGCGATTGAATTGTATGAAACTATTTATCAATCTTAAATGAAAAAACTAGAGGCTAAAGCTTAAGATATGTCGGTATTCATTTTTCTTCTGTTATCGATTGCTATTAACTGATAGTGTAACATATTCTTTTATTCTTTTTGCAGGATGATATAAGGGGATAGTTAAATGGATTCTATCCAGAATAGAAAATTAGTATTGTATTTTTCACGAAAATTCGGGTTTCAGGACTCATAAAGATAGCAATCGGATAAAAATCTTCAAGCGGACACTTTTGTAGCTTGAAATAAAATAATGAGATTTGCATAAAGATCTTTGGCATTCTTGCTCATAGTTTTTGCATGCAAGTCTTCAAAGTTTATTTTTACTCGGAAAATTTCAATATTTCATATTTATGACCAAGTGTTTATGTATCCCAGGCTTCTTAGAAGCATTTCTAAGCATATTGTGATGTTTTGTCATATCTACGAACTTCTGAACTCATTCAAAATATAATCCCAACATTTCAAAGATCCAATTAGGTTTTACTGAAGTCCTTCTTATTTTTTTGTGTATTTGAAGACAAAATCTATCACAAACAAGATAGAGAAAGAGCAGTTTGTTTTAGAATTTTCTGATAATCTTCCTTTATAACATATACACTCACATATCAATTGTTTCATAGCAAACCTATAAATACCAATATTACCAATCCAAAAACAGTGTTACATTATTGGAACTGAATTATTATTCACATCATAGGCTTAGATTTAGGTTGTGTCTAGCATTAATTCTCATGCTCATCTAGACGTTTTTTAAGTATTGGTATATAAATATGGCTTGATCATTGCCGAAACTCTTTTAAACTTTGTTTATCCACCTGTTAATTACTTACTTTTGAACTGAAATGTCACTTTATAGTTTATTATTTGTGACTTAAATATCATTTAAAAATACAGAGAAAATGTCAGTCGTTAAATATATTTATTGTTTTCAGGGCCCTTGAACTAGCAAGAACTGCACCAGCTGGGTTACGACGGTTTTATAAAAGATCTGCTGTAACACCCCGAAATACTCCAAGTCAAAATGGATATGTGCCAACAGAAGATTCAGGAATTGAAATTGACTATGAATTGTTGGTATCTAATGTAGAAAATATGCTCACTGCAGATAAAGCGAGATTGATTCGAAATGAAATGAAGCCGAAAGATTTACTCGTTAAAAGTAACCCCGCATTATTTGGCAATATGCGACATGATATCACTAACCCACGTGACATGTATAACTTCCTGTCTAAAAGAACGTTTCAAAAACTTACAGACGACAATTTTCTATTTTCAAAGCAGGCAACATTTCATGAAGAACGATTGTCACGAAGTAATAGTTTCAAAGATTTAAACAAAAGCAGCAATACAAAATTTCAGAAAAAGTATCATTTTCATAGTCATCAAGACTTGAGTTTAATTGAGAAAAAGGATCCGAGTGTTGTGGCTTTAAACAACAACGTACCGTATTTCGGACCTGAGGACATGGTACGTCTTCCGGAACGAGAGAGAACAATGATGACAAACTTTAATTTACCATCTCTTAATGAGGAAGGAACTGATATCAGAAAGGAAGAAATTAATGACGGTAATAATTATCCGCCATTGTCTCTCCCAATGATCAGGTCTGCTCCAACAGATCCGATGGCCAAGGGCACGCAAGATGAGGTCAGACATAAAAAATGCAAGTCGTTGCTTGGAAATAGAACGAAATCTAATGTTACATTTAGTAATAAAATTGACAAATGGTTTTCTGAAATGCCGTCGGAAGTAATGGATAAAGCTGATCGAGCAATAATGGAAGACTCTATACGTGAACGGATGGCATTATACCAGAAGGATCTCCAATTTGACGAAAGAAGTCCAAAATTCAACCGTCGTAACAAAAAATTAAAGTCCTTAAACCAAATTCAACACCAGTACCTTGAATTGAGAGCTGAAACAACACCAAAACCTCACAGAGCAGATCTAAATTTTAGTAATTACAAATTAAAACAGAAGTCATCATTGAATCTGAAGACGGACATGCATGATCTTGACAAGGCTGATAAACCGTCTAACGCCTTTCCTAACACAGACGAAAGCCTTGGACATTTGAACGATGAAAATAAAGACGTTCCAAAAGATTTGTCAAAATCGAATAATCAAGGTTTAAAAGGACTTAAGCGAATCAATTTAGACCAGTTTGCGGTCGACGCTTACAACTTAAACCCGAATAAGCGATTTACTTTTGCAGAGCTTCAGAAAGCCAATAGAAATAAAATCTTAGCAGAACTACAGGACGATGACCTTCGACGAAAATCTGACAAAGATCACTGGCTAAGAATGGGCCAGACAAAAACTCATCCTTCAATTGTAAACATTGCCTTGGATAAGGAACGAAAAGAAAATTCAAAGCCTAATCATTTAGGACAAACACTATCCGTAGTTAAAATGAATGGCTTAAATAATAACACTAGCAATCAGATGCATTCTCATTTTGATGACCAAAATAACAAAGACGCTAAAAGTCGGTCATCAACTTCAAGTTCACAAAAGCCAAAGAAGCAACATCCGTCAAAAACTGTTCTGTCAAAATTTAATACATTAGAAGTATTTGGGGGAGGTAAAAGTACTTTTGTGGAGAATGATAACTTTGGAAATCCTGTAAAATCGGAAAATCCATTAGTGAAATTAGATTTAAGACAGTTACGTCATAGAAATAAGCATTCAAGAGAATTGGGAAATTCGTCAAATAGTGATTTACCAAAGCAACACAATGAAATGTCAACTGTAGACTTTAGATTTGGATCGGGCGAAGTTATAATTACGCGTAAAACTAGTGACGAAAAGGTTACTTCACCCGATCTTGAGATAGTAGCTAAATCTCCAAACGCTCCGCCAAATAATACCGAATATTCGGGAATAACTCCAATTAACAATTGTTACAGTGAATTTCAGGAAAATACGAATCTTTCCGTAAACCCTGTTGAGGTGGTATTGGGGGAAACAACGAAAGATATCGATTCAACAGAAAACCTTAAACAGTCGGAAGTAATGGTAGCTCCAAAGGATGAAAAACACACCATTTTGACAACAGAAAATAAACTTTAAACACAAACCTTAATGAAAAAGTTATTGTTAACAAACTAATAATACAACTTGGACAGTTTTTATAATAAAATATTTTGCGTAGGTTTGTTGAAAATGACCATAAAGCTTTAATATTCGACTGCCATGTTTTGCTTTAAATAGAATGCATGTCGTCAGCTCAATTTGTTTTACTCAAACATATAGTATGCATTGCCCTTAATTATTTTCTCCTTTGCAGGTATTATCAACACCTCGCTATGTTAAGTCACTCTTTTACAGCCCAATGATAGTGCACACATAAAATGAGCAAAAGCTGAAATTCTTAAATGAATTTAAAAACGGTCATTTTAGGTCTGCATATCAACGCAATATCAATATCAAATCCAGAAAAGCGCTTAACACGCATTTAAATTTATTATAAACTTGTTAAAACGTGGATCGCGTCTTTCTTGCGTATATTCCATATTCTTTCATTTAACTGTGTCATTCATGTTATAAAAATGTCGATAGTATTGGTAAATTGTAAGTCCAATTTAGACTACCTAGGCGAGAGATCGAAAGTGCATAGTTCAAATAGACACGACAAACTAAAACAATCAAAAAGTAAAAACATAAACAAAGAAACAACGGCTTAGACTCCACGAACTCCTCAACAAAACAGGAGTACGACATCTTGTTACCTAGAACCAAAACTTTATATCTTGGATTTCAATATTGTTTTACAGAACCTTGATGTATCAATTAAGTAGATCTTTAATGTGTGAATGTAGAAGCGTGGAATAAAGGGTGGAAAAGTCAAAGTCTAAAACTTTAACAAACTTTAAAGAATCGGATTTAAGATATTTTAATCAGATAATTTTCTTTTTTGTAAATATCCACATTTAAAAAATACCGCAAGTTGAGTACACTTTATCACAATACTTTTTGAATGCCTTCCATGACTGTTGACAATATAGTTGTAAATTATTAAGAAATTTGTCGAAGCACCTGGAAGATACCCGCTTAATATCTTTCTTAATATGGAAACTTGTGTATTTTATTGTTGTAGAATTTTTGAAAATGCAGCAAATGTCTATAAATCATTGTTTGATAAATTCATACCAGAAAAGCCTGACAACAGGGCTCAGGGTGAATTCCCTCGGGGACATGATCTACCAGCAGAAGCATTGTCCTAGTGGTTTCAAAATACAAAATTACCGTTGTTGAATAAATATGGAAAATTTTGTGTATGCAGTATGTGTGCATTTCAAGGAGTAACCTCTCGTCAGTAGCATGAGAACCGAAACATAAGAAGTCAAAGATCCAAACATGGTAAAAGAAGCACTCGGATCAAAACAAATCGAAATTGGAAGCCAAATCCGACGACAGGGACAACTACCAAGTGCTATGCTTTTCGAAGCCTTTCCGTATTTTCAGTTCTTTAGATTGATTGATTGATTGTCGTTCTAGTGCCAAATATGTCATGCATATTCAGGACGAAAACTAGTTAAACAATAAATCAATATGTAGACTGTGAGCAAGGGACCGATAAGGGAGGGACTTTTAGACTGCCACTGGAAAA
>JAULBM010327658.1:0-13194 GCA_032357055.1 Geukensia granosissima | reverse complement strand
TACGTAATTCGAATTCTGTATATACAGAAATAATTCCGTATATACGTAATTCGAATTCTGTATATACAGAAATAATTCCGTATATACAGAAATAATTTCGTATATACAGAATTCAAATTCTGTATATACAGAAATAATTCTGTATATACAGAAATAATTCTGTATATACAGAAATAATTCTGTATATAAGTAATTCGAATTCTGTATATACAGAAATAATATGGTATATACGTAAATAATTAATTTTGACCCTGATACCACGCCATACCTTTATGTGGTTCATTGTAGAAAATGACCTTTCACAGTCATCAGTGTGCATGGACAGAACCAAGGCAACCATACAAATCTTTGAAAGTGCAGGGTAAATGTCTCTCAGTTTGCTGATCCTGTTAAGAACAGCACTGTATGTCTGGTCTTTTGTGTCACTTGCTATCAGTCACCCGAGTGACTGTAATTCTTCTTTCAGGGTTTGAAGTTACCAAAAGTCTGAAAAATTAAAGTTAGTTTCTGAAAGGAAAAAAAAAATAAATAACTAGGTACAAAAAATACAAGTCATATATACAACAAAACAGCATAAAAACAGTGAAAAATCATATTAAGAAACTCAAGCTGCAGTTCATCTGATTCTTCATTTTGTTTTTTTTAATAGGCTCTTCAACATCAATGGGTTTCTTTCATGCTGTTCTCCTAGGACATTTTTTTCAGTAAAGATTGTTTTACTTTTGTTAAATAATTGTGCAATGACGTCTCAGCTACATGTATATGAATTAACAATATAACACTTACCCTGAGTTTTTGATCCTGAATGTGATGGGTCATCATTGTTGATCAGTTTTGGGTCAAATACACAGAAGGAAGTCATCAGAGAAGAATCAGGAAACTGGTTGTGTAAATTCTGCATAACATTCTGGATGAACTGATGATAAATCTGAAATATAAAAGAACAAAACAACAGAAAATTCAAACTAACCAATGTCATGATATTTCTAATAGTGTTTGTATATTTGTTCAAAATTTTAAATTCAAAATAATCAAACAGTGGTTGTGAACTCCAGATATTCATCTTTATTCTCAATAGAACACCTACCAATGTTTTCTAATATTCATTATTTTTCATATATATATATCTTAATTGACAGTAAAGATGTAATTATATTTACCCCATTCTTGAAAGCAGTGATGTCAGACTCTTGACCTTTGACACCATACTCAGCTTTACCTCATGTGATAGCTTTGCTCATGTACATTTGATTTTTCTGGAGTTTATCATACATCTCTTAAGTATGTCTCCCAATCTGTTTCCATATGCCAGAATTTACTTTAGTGACTTTTATATTTTTTCAGTTGTCAGCTTTCTTGTATTTTTTCATTATTTCTTTTAGTTTTTCCTCTGGTGCTTTCATATGTCATTGAATGTGGTTGTTTACCAGCTCTGCCAAGTTTTTTTTTAAATATTTTCGCCTGTTTCATCTTTCATTTTTGTAAAATCTTTTAATTCTGCAAATAAGTCTCATTGACGATTGCATTTGTCTTGGATAACATGTTGTTAATCAAGTTATCTAGTTGATTGAAATTGTCATGTTCCTCAGCATAGTCTTCATGACGTGATTCACCTCCATAATTATGTGCTGATGTCATCAATTTCTGGCTAGCATTTATTATTTGATTTCCTAATGTCTTAGGAGGGAAAAGGATCATGACAACTATTGTTTATTTGCCCTTGCATAAAAACACATCAAAAATTATTTCTAGACCATTATTTTTTGGTAAAAACTGGCCATTTCAAGTGACCATTGAGGGATGCATCATTAAAAGAACTATGCAATTTCATCATAATGAGAACAGACCAAGGCTCTGCCCATCCCATGTCCCGCTCCCGGGTTTATGCATAACCAATTCCCGATTTTCATATACCAGGAATGCATAATAATTTGAATATTCTGTAGGATTTCTCTCCCCTTATGGTAGGTATCTCAATTTAGCTGTAACGATGAAATTCATGAATTAATTTTTTTCATATCTGTATTCAATTTGACCATTAATACGCTGGCAACATCACTTTTTTAATGTACATTATAAATGTATATTAGCAAAATTTTAATTTTTTCCAAGATATTATGCATTTAGTGAAATAATAATGATTTTGTTGATTTCTCCCGTTAAACCCTACTGAAAAGAGAGACAAATCTTACAAAATTGGCAATGTGAAAAGACCGAATTGTTGCATTTACTTTAGTTTACAATAACCCAGTAGTCCTAGACACTTCATATTTAGTATACAGTTGCATTTAAAAAGTGTAACATCAGCTGTATCCCTCCAACAATAATTGTATCACAAAATATCAAATTAAATTTGATGCAGTTATGATGCCATTTCATTAAATGAAAACTTGTCTGCAGTCCTTGAGATCGAAGCTTAGAAGCAGGCAAGATCTGCCACCACATTTTTAATTCATGGTATACTTTTGTATGTTATATGTTGATGCTGTAATTTACTTGGTGCTTTTCGAAAGATCAAAAATTTTCATTTATTTTATGAATTTAACTAAAATTTTTCAACAACATTCTAAGTTTAACAAAACATTACTCATTTATCAGCCTTTATATTGTTAGTAGTTATCATTCTTATATTAAAGTACCGTAATGGAATTAAAGTACATTTGATGTCAGCATTAGTATCTATCATGTATTATAAAAAACAATGCAATTTATTCAGATTTTAAAATCACATTTTATTATTTTTATTGAAATGAAATACAGTACCAAAACTACACTGCCATTGTCAAAATTATCCCTGTGTTCCCCATCATCATGACATTTTTTCTGAATATAGTTAATTGCTAGGTATGTTTTATTATTAATTGTGAATGCACATTGTTAACATAGAGTCTTGATAGTGTGTTATGTTAAGTTCAATGTTTCCTTAGAATTGTAGCGTAATGTGCCGGTTTTCAGTCACAAAAAATCCTTAATTATTTTGTAATGTGAGAAATAGTCGGTCAGAAAAAAAATTTCATATCATAGGGAAAACTTGATCATTGTGAGAAATAAAGATAAAAGCTAGTAGAAAAAAAGGAAATTGCCATCATATCAGTGGCAGGTAAGAACTTAAATGAAGGATGGAGTTGTATTGTTGGTTGGATGCATGACATGCTGGAAGTTTTTTTCGGAAAAAGAGGTTAAAAAAACTGAGTATTGTACAAAAATAACAAAATTTTAATTTAAATGGGAGGAGAACCGCTGTTGATCTTCCACTGAGTAAATTGTGTTTACAGTATTGTAGTATTTGTTATGGTTTGTGACAACCAATAGGCTGTGATCTGAAGAAAGAGATTGTTCTCCATTATTGTTCATTTTAATATATTAATTAGTATAAAATTGACATTTGTTTTGTTACTTTTACACTGTGCCATTTAAAATTATCTAATTTATAATAAAATGAACTAAACTTATGTACAGTTCTTTTTGTTTTTGAAAGCCTTGTGGAGAACTAGATTTTGCAATTTTCAGAGATCCTTCTATGATGTAGTGCATTCTTCTTCATTTTTACTCCATATTTATCCTGAAATCCCTCAAAACATTGTCCTAATAAAGGATGTTGAATAACAAAATGATATTATGCTACTAGCTACTTATACTGCAGTAATGTATAGCAAAATGAGTAGAGTTTTTAAAACAGTCATGACATCACAGTAAGTTCTTGTGTTAGGAGTTCTACCAAGTTGCACCATTTTAATATTTATGCAGAAAATGTTTTTTTCATCATTTTTTTAAAAATAAACTTATTCAAATTCAGGTTGCAGGATAAACAGAATATTCAAAAGTTGTTGGCGATATATAATTATTTTGTATTCGCAGTGAAACAAATTTGAAATTTGCCTACAATGTCTTAATATTATATATAAATATATATATTATTTTCTGTATTCAAATGCAGACTTTAGCACAGAAACCAACAATCTAAAATAAACTTACAAAACTAGAAGCTTAGAGGCCTGTGTCGCTACCTAACGTTTGGTCACGGATCTAGTTTGACTGCATACCCGATATAAACATATTCCTTACAATTTTAACAAAGGAACCTTCAGGGTAATTTTTTTAGCTCAAATAATCCAAAGGTTTTTCCGTCAGTTTCATCCACCCATTGTACATCAACATTTTGCATTTTTATAGTAATGAACTTCCTGGGAACCACTGAAGGGAATGAATCCAAACATGGCATGAATGTTTTTTACAAGTTGCTTACCAAGTGTTTTTACTTTGCTGCCAATCAGGTACTGAAAGCAGGGAACCTAGTTAACAGAGGACCATCTATGGATAATTCATACAAAAGTTTTCTCTAGAGAACCAATGAATTGATGAAACCAAACATGGATGAATGAATGTTACAGTTGCTGACCAAGTGTTGTTACTTTGTTTTGGATTCATCATCCAACATGGCAGTTAGCTTGAAATTTAGTTTAAAATAGGAGTATATAAGAAATTCATACAAAATCAATCATCTAGAGAATGGTATAATTGGTTGAAACCAAACGTAGCATAAATGACCCTTACAATGTGCTGACCAACTGACCAAGACCTCTTCTTCAGAATGGATTGAAGCTAAATATGACATGAACATTCCTGACAAGGCTGGTACTAAGTGTTGTTACCATGTTGCCAATCTGTAATCCAAAATGGAAATCAGTGTGGAACTTTGTTTACATTGGACCCTATTGAAAATTTATACAAGTCTTCTTCTAGAGAACTACAGAATGAATTGAAGACAAATATGACACATAGATGTGATTCTCCTGTGAATCGGCTGATTTCCCCTGCTGGTCTGGAACTACTTGGCCATAAAGTATCAAACATGCTAGATCAGTCGACTATTTTGGTCCCTTTCAAAATTGTTTTCAATGACCAAACCTGTTAACCAAGATGTTTCCAAAGCCAACTTTGTTTAACTTGGGAGTCTAAATGAAATTCAGCATAATATTATGTCTAGAAATATACCTGCTCAATGGGAACCAAACTGGTCAAATGGTCACTTACTTGGTACCTTTCAGATTTGTATCATGGTCAATACAAAACTGTAATGAATGCAACCTACCAGATGGCTTTAAAACACACAATATAATGCAAATATTAGTAATACAAAAAATTCTTCTTTGGAACTGGTTGCTCTGTTGGACCTTAAGTTTGGTTGAATGGTTGTAATGTAAACATTGTCTTGGCAACTGTGAACCAGATGAGAGATGTATGGCTGCTGATTTCAATTACTAAATCAGAAACAAGTGTCCATGACTTTAATTCTGATTTAGTTAAAAAGAGAAAACTTTGAAAAGGACCTTCCATAGATGCTTCCTTTAAGGTTTGGTTCTATTTGCCCTAACTGTTTTCACGATGAAAGTGTCAAAGCTTAAGGTTGCTGGAAGCCAAATGACGACAAAAGCTTACATTCCCTTTGGTCTGGTGGGCTTAAAAATGAAATATGTCACGGTATGTTTTTTTTTTTTACATCTCAGTAACATACGATGTCAAATTATTGTTTATAGAAATGACATAGATTTCCATGCGAGATAAATGTATGTCCACACTTGTTACATTACAAAACAATTTCAAAATATTTTAGCATTTATTACCATTATCTTAAATAGATAACATATTTATCATGATTGTTCATAAAACAAAGATATACACTGACACTAGAGATCAACATAGACCAACATAACATTTATATAGCTTTAAGTACCTAACTGTTTCTTAACAAACTTGTCAGAACTGAACAGATCTCAAAAAATGTTTTTTTGTTTTGTGTACATACAGAATTGGTATACTGTAAAATCATAAATGTGATGTTATTATTGTGAATAATGATTCTGAGTGATAATCCAAAAAATAAGAACTTGCATTCTAATATCTATCCACTATATTTGCAAACAGGTTTTCTTAAAATCACATTAACTTATCTTGTACTAAAAAATAATGGGCAATTTTAAATAACCCAATAATTTCTTACTTTACACTAAATTATTTGATTTGGGGGTTTAAAATTCTACTATTTTGTTTACTGTACAGTATGCCCTCCCCTTGATATGACTGTAATAAAATTGTGGTCAAATTTAATAAATGATTTTTTTGCCTCAAAGATATGTGTATATGAAACTTCAATACAGATTTTTAACATTGGATGTAATGTTAATTTTTATTATAGAAAGTCTAACCGGATTCATCAGAAAAAAAGACATTTTGTGAGGATTTTGCCATAAAAAATTAGCTTTATGATTTTAGTTCAATAATATTCCTAAAATAAGACAAAAACTAGACTTTTACATATTCTGTATTTACCCCTTCATTTTTTAATAATTAGAAATATATATTTATCTTGAGCAAAACTGAAAACTTGACAGAAAACAGAGATGTGGCAAAAAATATTTTTGAACAATATATAACATAATTTCCTTAAAATTGTATTCTTAATATTTTCATATTTCTCATAACAAATTTGGCTTTTTAATAAAACACCTGTATTTCCATTAAATTTGTACTAAACAAATTAATTAACACTGAAATATCATAGGCAAACAACCTATTAATTTATTTCTAACAAATTTATGATATTATTTGTTTTCTAATTGTAATTGTAATCATTTTCTTTACTTACTATATATTTGGGTTATAGAAATACAAGATTTTTTATGAGTCATTAAAAAAAAAATCTGTAATAAAATATTTCTTTTGATCACGGTTAAGGCATGCTTAAGATACATTTCACTGAACCGAGTATCTCACATTTCTCTAACCATAATAAAAAAAGTCATCTAAAGGAATCTTCATAACTCCTATGAAATGCAATGCAGAAAAATTTCTGGTAATTTTTGTGTATTTTGGATTTTTTTGCATACTTAAGTTCTTTGCCAGTTATTTGGAAATCTGTAAAATCTTGTATTTTTCATTTAAATATTTTGCAGAATTTGTGAAAATAAAAAAAAGTAAAATACTATGATTTGGATTTATATCTATTGACATAAAATTTTGGGTAATGTCAGCACTGTACATGTTTGTTAAGAATTTTTACGAAAGCAAAACGAAAGGTTCAAAACAAACAATTAAGAAAGCAAGACCAAGATTGATGGTCTTCACTGACAATAAACTACAACCTGATGGTCATTTCTGCTCACAATTTTGGAATATTTGATTTTTAGTTTTTTAAAGTTCCTCAAGTTTTATCAATTTGAACAAATTCTATTTTTCCAAAGACAGCTTATTTTTCTTTTAATAATTAATAATCTTACACACACCTTCAAAAAAAAACTGAGAAATACTGAAATCTGTATTCTTAACAACAGACCTGTTTTGCCAACATAGAAATTAAGCGGAAACGGGTTTTCAGAATTCTATGTGTAATAAAGGATGCAATAAAGGAAAATCCCATTTTGAAAAGCGGAATTTCCGCTTTAAAGCCAGAAAAAAATCAAGTCTGTTACAACTTCTTAAAAACAGAAGTAGAACACCACTGAAAAATCAAGAAACCTACTTTCCATAAAATTTTAATACATCTCAAAATCTTCAAAAACTACACTCTGCCCTGTATAAAACATATTTCATATACATAACAGAATCTCTCAGTTTTTGCTATTTATTTCTGAAAGATATGTAGAATGTTTTAAAATTATCTTTGAGGTTACAGGATCCAGGGTTAAAGCAATATAGCTATAGAAGTTTATCCTGCAATTATGTGGAATATGCAATGTCTGAAAAAATTGTTATCATGAAAACCACACACAAAATGTTTTGTTGTATGGATTAGCAACAATGAATGAAGAACATGTACAGAATTTTCCATAATATATGTTGCCTGGTTGTAAGGCTTTAGAAATTTATATTAAATTTATTGGTTTCAAGTTTGATTTTGAAGAATCACATTTAAATATGAGAGACTTGGATACACAGTGTATGTGTTAGAGTGTACTTTTAACTCTTTTGGTCTTCTGTTGTTTCTCTATCTAACTTGTTAAAAACATACTATAGTTACCATTAAAAAACCTATCAAGAATCCATTCATTTCATTACATCTGGTAAATAATAGTTCACCTGCCAGAAAATGACTACATTACAAATATGCATATGTATATAAAATATTAATAATACATTACTACGTCTTAAATGTATGTCAGACAATCATCTCATCTAGTAAATCTCAGTTCTTATACATTCACAGTCTCAACATACCAAAAAATAAGAAAACTGATATTTCTAATTATAAATTGTATAGTTTTGTTTACCAAAGAAAAAATTTTTAACTCATATATTTCAAATATATAGATTTATAGAGTTATAATATTTTGCCATTTTGTCAAACAAAGGGGGTTAACTCTAATTTGCTGTGTTTAATCTGTATCAAAATGCATACTTGGGTTTTTAAAAATATCATTGTGTAAACTTAAGACACATAAATGACTAATTGTACTCATTCTCAAGATTTTTTCCTAAAAACCGACATTATTAGTAAATTATAATGACACCAATTATACCGAATATAACATAATAAAAAAATAAATTTCTGCTACAAAAAAACTTAATAAATCTATTTAACATAACTTACAACATAATCAAACAAATTAACTCCTTACAAAAGTGTATAAAAATAGCCATATGAGGTCAAGGGTCATTTACAATTTCCAACCATCTCAGATGCACATCTTTTGTACAGTATATGTGTATACACTAAGCAAGTTCACAGAACTAAACAATAAATCAGACTTTTCATAACAAAGCAACATCTTTTTTCAATATATATAAATAGAACAGAATACATAATTTATAATATTTCATTTAATCTAACACCTCAACCCTGAAGAAGAAAGGCAAAAAAAAGAAGCAAAATTTGTTGCATTTGTGGTTATTTTTTCAAATCACTTTTCAAATTCAATTTTCAAAAATCGTAAATAGAACAACTTTCAGCATGCAGACAAACTGACAGCTTGAACATTGAGGCACCATAAAAATTATTCAAGTAAAAGGACTATTCAAACAATTAAATTTGGGAAAAAAACAATAAAAAACCAACAACCATGACAAAGGTTAAATAAGAATAAGCCAACTGTGTTCAAACCCGAGTTCGTTTGACTGTATGCTTTAGGGTAGCTCATAATAAATCTGAAGTCTCTTAAGCTGTTTTATTTTTGAACTGGTATAATCAGTATCTATTTTTATCGTCTTAAAGAAAATCATTTTCAACTATTAAATTGTACTAGCTATCATATCTGAAGATTACTTTAAATTCCAAAATTAATGCAATGTTCGTATTATTTCAACAGGATGTAGATTGCAATAATCAAAAGCAACAATTACATTTTGCCAGTGGTATGTTATTACAAAATATACAGTTACTGCATTAATGATACTCAAATTTTTTCGGCAGTCTAAATTTTGCAAAAATAAGGGCATGCATTAATGCCTAAATTTACAGTACATTACATAATCATTAAACAAGACGTTTTTTGTCTTTACTGACTTGTAGAAAAGACTTATTCATAGCCAAATTATTATCTACCAGGGGGTACTTTTTAACTTTGCAAAATAAATAAAATATTGGTTAAAAAAATATTAGCAAAAACTTAGTGAAAAAAAAATTTATACAGCTAAAATTCCTAAAATACCATTTTACTTAGGGATTTTGATAATAATGCAAATACTGTAACATATCCTACATTTGGTCAATGAAATGACTAACTTTTCTAGCTCTCAATACCTTAGGAACATACTGGAATAGATGAGTGATGATATATTTTACGACATATACAATAACATTCTACAAAATCTAGCACTTTAGACAAATTAATTAACTCTCCCCTTGAAAACCCGATTAAATGAAATCTGAAACAGTTACAGTGGACTATCAATAAGCTGAAGCCAATGTGAATAAGAAATTTTAAAATGCTTGATGCATGTAACTGCATAACAATGAAAAATGTTGTGAAACTTTGCTTTGAATTTACAAAAGTCCTCCTACAGGCATTTCAAATTACTGTTTTTGCCCTCTTAGTAACCCCATCTTTGGTTTCATTTCAAATCACTTAGATCCATATAATTAGTGACAACAACCTACAGAATTAAAGCTGATCTTTCCAAGTAACAAATACTTTGTTATATGCCATGGGTCAACATAAGTACAGGACACTTATATCTCAAAAATGACAGTAATCAACAGATTTTCATCTATAGGAGGAACAGGATTCTATAATTACATATGCTATAACACACCCCTGATTCAATTGTTTTAATCATCTTCGGTTCTTGTTGAGGAAGATACTGTAGAATGAATTTAATGTTTTTAAAGTTTACTTGTATTTCTTGATATAATCTTCTAAAACTGGAGAACATTTTCCAAAATGCTGGAGTGTTGTGAATTTTTAAATTTATTTCAATAGAAAATTTATTAACCTCACAAATACAAAAATAATTGTAACCAAAATTAAACATAACTAGAGACTACAGAATACACATTTTTATACAAAGACTGAACTTCAAATACTAAAGGCAGGAGAGAATTTTAACCGAGAAATGCATCAAAATGAAAACAATAATAGCACCTAAGTTCAAAGGTCAAAGTTCAAATCACCATGGCATAGTGTCTACAAGTCTTTATCACAGAAAAATTATCAGATCATTCAGTTTATGACAAACGTTTTTCCTTTTTACATACATGTACATGCTTATATATATATTTCAGACATACAAAATGTACAATCTACATAATATGTGATCAGTGATTTTAATTAGTGGGGTTGAATATATCAATAAAATAAAATCAAACATGTTAAATTCTGTGCATTTTAAATATTGGATAAATCAAAGGTCAAATATTCTCAGAAAAGAAAAAGTTTTATAATGTTCAAACAATAAATTGGAACAAAATTAACTTGTACATAATTTGTTAGTGAAAAAAATTTTTTTGGAAAATCTGTTAATTTTTCAACAATTCAGGGTATCAAAGCATTTTTCCATTTAAAAATTTCGGGTTTATGCAATGTATTATACAGCCTTGAGCATTAAAACAATAAATAAATGCCATTCTATCTACATCAAAAACAGCCTTCTTTCCAACTTTCATCTTGTCTTGTATATGATGAAGACCTAGGGGCAGGCAATCCACTTCTGAAAAATAAACATACATTTTACTTATCAACTAGAAGGTTCTGTTTTCACAGGAGCCCCCCAAATTCACCCTTCAGAATCATTTGCTATTAAATGAAGTTTTTGAAAAAATGTGTCTGTGACTGATGCCCCAGCTCGTGAGATTTGCCAAATTAAGAACATATTTATTTTTGTATTAAGATATTGTTTGCAGGTTCAGTAGGAAAATAGAAATCCTTTGGCCATGCACACCTTCATGATAGGTAGAAACATCCAGCAAAAATTTTAAGATGTAACATGATGTAGTACAAAAACTGTTTGAGGAGATAGTCGGACGAGGCATGATCCACATATTTATGTGTAAAATGACTAACTGTAACCATCACCAATTTCTGTAATATTTCATGAAAATCAAAATCCTTTGGCCCTGCACATCTTCATTATAGGTAGAAACATTCTGGAAAAATATTCAAATGTAGTACAAAAACTGTTTGAGGAGATAGCCGGACAAGCCATGATCCATATATTTCTAAGAACTGTAAAATTGACAGTGTAATTATCACTAATTTTGGTAATATTTCACGAAAATCAAAATCCTTTGGCCCTGCATACCTTTATCATAGGTAGAAACATCCTGCTAAAGTTTTCAGTTGTAGTACAAAAACTGTTTGAGGAGATAGCCTGACAAGCCATAATCCATATATTTCTGAGTACTGTAAAATTGACAAAATGTATTTTTCACCAATTTCAGCAATATTTCATGAAAAACAGAATTCTTTGGCCCTGCACACCTTCATCATAGTTGAAACAGCTGGCAAAACTTTTCAGATGTATAACAAAAATTGTTCGAGGAGATAGCCGGACAAGCCATAATCCATATATTACTGAGTACTGTAAAATTGACAGTGTAATTATCACTAATTTCGGTAATATTTCACGAAAATCAAAATCCTTCGGCCCTGAACACCTTCATTATATGTAGAAATATCCTGCAAAAATTTACAGATGTAGTACGAAAACTGTTCGAGAAGATAGCTGGACAAGCCACGATCATGTTAAATCCGGACGGACGAACAGATGATCATGGGTAAATTAATATGCCCCCGACAATTTGTCGCGGCTTCTGTTTCATATTTTCTGACTTTGTTCATAAATATGCCAAAACTTGTTCATAAATATGCCAAAAATTTGGTGTATTTTGATTATCACTAATAGAAGGATGAATATTTTCATGCCTGGCACGAATAAGATTTCGACATACCGGTAATTGTCCACTTTGTTATTCTACTCAACTGATACTAGGGGGTTAAAGTTCAGGACAGGGTTAATATTTTATATTACCCAATCAGTAGAAACTATATTTGTACAATTGACCAGTCAAGTTGGTAGGGGAAAGCCACGTAGGGAGAATTTAACACATTTTTTATCACCAATTTTCTGCTAAACGAGCATGATATTTCACAATCAATCTCTTACAGTCTACTAAGAATTTCAACATCTCAATGTGGAGGGCATAATATACGTTTAAAATGCTATAATAAATTGTGCACAAAGTTTGTCCTCCAAAAGTTGATATAAACTTGGATTTTGACCCCAAAATTCTGCAAAGTTTAGTGCAGTATAATGTCAAATTATGCCTAGAATTTTAGAGAAATCATTTATTCTTAAGGTTCATAAATTTTTACAACAACTGTCGATTTGTTCAGTTGCAATCATTGCAAAAGTACAGGGTGGTATATGAAACATCAAATTCCCTCACAAAATCTTGTTACAGACTATAAAAAATTTAAGAATCTGCGCTCCTGGTAACATCCATAAAACCTCTCAATTAATATATTGTGAAAATCATGTTTTTTCTTTAAGCTGAATAATAATAATACTTTTAATGTTTCAAAAGCAAATACAACTTTTAGAAATTTATTTTTAAAATAATCAAAATGCACCAATAAATAATTTTTGAAACATGCTGAAAATTTTCAATTATTATAGCGTAACAAATTATAGGATTAATCGCCATTTTAAAGGAATTTATTTGTGTATAAACGGAACCAATTCACTCACAAACAAATAAAA
>JAULBM010327647.1:0-13194 GCA_032357055.1 Geukensia granosissima | reverse complement strand
CTACAAAATAAACACTATTTTATAAGAATACGGCAGACATTTTTTCTTCCATTACGTTTTTACCCGTTCCAACAAACCCTGACATAGAGTATAGACCTTTTTCTAACACATGAACTTGCATGTAGATGACCATTTTCTGGCAAATATGCCTGCATCTTATAATCTTTTTTGACGGTTGTATCCACATCTAGATGACTGTTGTTCTTTAAAAGTTAGCAAAAAACTCATTTCTGGATATTGTTTAAAAAATGTTGTTTTCAACTTTCTGTTTGAAAGTCATTCAGATTAATTTAGTACACGGATAGATTATTCTTTACACATAGAAAATTGCCATTAAAATTCATGTAGATCTTTCTAATTTGTCAGTTTAAATTTGTTATCTTGCTTTAAATTCATTTTGTAAAGTACTGATATAAAACTTGGTGTAGAACACCAGCAAGTTGTGTGCCTAGTTATTTTAATTAGAGAGGTTTCAAACATTGCAAAACCTTCAGAAATTTTTGTTATCAGTTCACAAAGTTTTCTATGCGGGTACTAATGTCCAGCGGAAAACAGTTGTAAAACCCTCATATAGAAATCAATATTGACAAAATAGCCATGGTTTGACCAATGTATTGATGAGATGCCATTATTTATTAAGATGTTGTTCGATGATATCGTTTATAGCTCCCTTTCATTTATTTTATTTGCTTATAAATGAGAGAACGATCCAGAATAGGTTGCTTTTCTCTTCACTGCATTGTTCCGATGACGTTAAAGAGGTGCTTCTGGTTGGAGAGGGTTGTTGACATGTAAGCCGTATTTTATTTGGTGATGTCAGGGAGAAGAGAGTTTAAGTGGTCATTTTTCTTCAATTATGGTCTATTAATGATGATACATAATCAATACTCCTTCTTTTCTGTATAAATCCATGTACTTTATTCTTTGGATCTAATACAGGATAAGACAGCATGAATCTTCTTCAGATGAATTTCTCTGAGCAGCAAACTTTGTATTGCCATAGCTTTTTGTTGGGTAACCTTTGATTGCTGTCTTATGCTTAAAACATTTAGGGATATGTTTATTTCTGATCCTAGTGGTCCTGATAAACTGTGGTTTCTATAAATATTTCAAAAGTTTTGAACAAATTCATTGTTAGATATTATAGTCTGCAATCAGGAGCTGTTACATGTAGCTTTTTAAAGTTTTTAAAAAATGCATGGTTGACCTCTGTACCTTCTGTAATTTACTTCATTTGATGAATTAGCTTTTAAGTGTTTTCAATACTGGCTATTTTAAAGTAAAAATGAAAAGTGCACAGTTCTTAAATCAGAGATTATAAACAGTATAGCTAAGTTAAGCTTTTTCCACATAAATGATACAAGGTACAAAGGCTATAGATATAAAATCTAAATTATTGATTGATTATTTAAGCTGTTTGACACAGGAAACTATGTGGAAAACAAAAAATGTTTTTACTAATGTCCTTGGGGTGACTTTTTATTAGCTCACCTGGCCTAAAGGGCCATGTGAGCATTTGTCATGACTTTGCATCCGTCATCGTCGGCGGCGTCTGTTAACTTTTCACATTTTCATCTTCTTCTCTGAAACCACCAAACAGATTTTAACTAAATTTGGCAGAAATATTTGGCAGGTGGTCCTTTACCAGATTTGTGAAATTGGTGCCGATCGGAAATTCAACATGGCCAACATGGCAAATTATATGTTCTGATTTGTCCAAATTTCAAACATCCTCTTGTCAGAAACTACAAAGTGGATATAATTGTTACTTAGCAGAAATGATTGTTAGATTGTCTTGTACTTAACTTGTGAATCGTTTGCTGATCGGAAATTCAAAATGGCCGCCATGAGGAAACTTAGTTTAACATTGGATCCTATGGGAATTTCTTATTTTCATCTTCTTTTCAGAAACCAGTATTGGACTACTATTATGTTGAAAAACAAGCAGACAATTATCAAGCAATGTGTTAAATCTTTGTTCACATTAACTCTAAGCCAGGTGAGCGATTACAGGCTCCTGGGAGCCTCTGGTTTATTAATAGTTGCTTTACCTCCAGCGTAAAATATTTTATGCATATTCAGGATAAGTTTAATAGTTATTAAATTCGAAAATAGGGATAGGAATGGACATAAAAGTGCTATAGTTTTAAGTGCCAGTAGAATAATTTATTTATTGGAAGAGACGAATAATGTAACCTGTTGTATAAGCCATATAGTTATCGATAACCACATAAGGATATTTTTCATGAAGGGATTGCGGCTTTCCGTATTATAACCTGCCGTCCCCCTTACGTGATGACCTCCCCTATCCGCCACACTGGGTTCGCTCTGAGTCTGACCCTTGGGTAGAGCCTAGGAGATTGTTGCCCTGCCATGTCCTTCAAAAAGAAAAACTGGGAATAATACAATCTACAAAAAACAACCTCGCTTCCGGTCAAGTCTCTTTAATGCAATAGCGTGTATTTCCGATGGTGGCTGCAACGCAAGATTTTTCTATATTTATGGTAAAAACATGAGCACGTTACTTGAAACTTTTACCTACCTGCTGGGACAGCCCGGCATCGTGGATTTTAAAGACGATAATTTAGATATGAAGAAGACGGAACATATTGGAATAAAGATAACATTGGTCTTTAATTCAGAAAAAGCAACAATTACTTACTGTCTGTAACGTAAGCTCTTATAGCATAATCGTGATTAAGTATATCTGTAGTGTTCCAATCAAACGGTGAATTAATTGTTGTAACACCAGTTAGTTTTTTCCTAAATTCTGGACCTTCTTTTTTATAGGCTACAATAAAATCGCCCGGTGAATATCTACAAAAGTAGTATGAAAGTATAGTTGAGATGACATGGGGTGGTTTATAATAAAATATATAAACTTTCAGACCTGAATATCCAGTTTGGTCTGCCCTTTAAAGTAGACGACATAGTCTGCAAATATCAAAACAATCTTTTCAAATAAACAAAAATAATCAACCAAAAACAAGAAAAAATGCATTTTTAATATATTCATGTGGCATAATTCCTGAACATCCCTAAAAATTTAAAATGGACAAATGTGTCTATAAAATCAAAATTTATTTATAAAATGATCCAGAAAATAGATATTCGACAGTATAAAGTATTTTCGAGGGGCCCGACCCACAAAACGTAAACGTCTCAAACGTCTGAAAATCAAATCTTGCCTGTACTTAAGGTTGGACAATAATGTCTATAAATACCAAAACATTCCTAAAATCCTGCAACTGTCCGGCGCACACATATGTTCAAAGCGACTAAAATGATTTGTTGCAGATGTATATATACAAGTCCATCAGAATAGCTCTTTTATTTTTTTAATAAGTGGCTATCCGGCCTATTTATTTACAGATTTATTTTAGCAATATCCTATAATCTTAACTTACATTCCAATTCTGTCTCCGTTTTGCACTCGGATTCTTGTTCCAGTTATAGTCATGCTTTCAGAAATACCTCCACCAGAACAACAGGCCGCTTTATACATTGAAAATAAAATCATTCTGTTAGGTCACGTGCAAACAGAAGTTTGACTTTAAATAAAATATCGACATAAATAAAAATATGAAAATAAAACCAGTCACCATAAATAGTAATAAAATACTTTCATTATAAGTGGAAAAATCAATGTAAACAAATTTTTGACATTGCCTTAAAGTTGCTTCATGTATGAAATAGCCTGTATGAAATTTTATTGATTGATTGACTGTTTCTTAACGTCCAGCGGCAAATATTTCATGCATATTCAGGACGGAACAAGTTCTATAAAAATAAATCAATACACTGTGAGCAAGGTACCGGTAAAGAGTGACTTTTAGACTGCCACTGGAAAAATTGCGGGTTAGATAGGGGCGGAAAATTAAGCCTTGTAACCGGCCGCCTACTGACCACTCAAAAATAGCTGTTACAAGCTAGCATTAAGGGGTGTTTAACGTGCTTAGGATGTGGAATTTCCTAAACACGGTCGTCGTTTACGTCTCCCTGTAGACCGAGTTTGTATTGATACATCCCCCACAACCAGGGAGGCCCCTTTTAGGGTACTAGTGCCTCCAGGACGGAGATACATAGTACTTATTCTTTTCCTGGTTCAACCTTTGTGAAGGGGAGCTCGAGAATTCATACATCACGCTCGAAATGACGGACGCCCCTTTAGCAGGGGGTTCTACCTGCAGTATCTATTCAGTTGCTTGTTTGCATCTTTCGTTCTGATTGGTCAAATTACATGACTGCCATAGGTTATAATTGTTAAATCTTACAAAAAAATTTCCAAAAACACTGATATGTGGCGTGATGCATATATTGGATGACCTCTAAAAAGAATCATCATATATCATTCAAGTTGGTTCACTAACATTGCCGCCATAGGCACTTTTTATTCCTGATGTGTCAAGTATCTTATTCTCTTCTTCTCTGAAACCCCGCCATAGGCAGTTTTAATTCCTGATGTGTCAAGTATTTTATTCTCTTCACCTCTGAAACAACAATACCAAATGAAGCCCGAGGCATTCACGAGTTGGGCTCTTAGAAGTTAGGATATTCAGTGGCGTTCTTTCAACTTACATTGCCGCCACAAATCAAATCTTCTCAAAACCTTGACAAAATGAATTGAAATTTGGTCTGAATAATCTAAATAAGTTAGGAAGCATTTTAAGAGTTTCCACATATCGTTACGGTCGTCATCCGACATAGACGCCTTCATGTAGTTCTTCTTTTTGATGGCTTAGATTTAAAAAGTACCTTCTCTAAAACTACTTGACAAAAGAAAGTGAAACTTGGCTTGAACGATTTTTATAAGTTTGCATATGTCATACTAGCTTTAGAATCAGAACATAGACAGTCCGAGATCCAAAAATAATAAAAACCAAATCAAGAGGTGGGGAAATTTTCGATTCCTCTCTGTATTTTCAGTGCCGTAGAATTGAAACAAATGCAGCAAATTTTTGTTTAAAAAAGTTTGATAAATTTAATGTCATGTAAGTCCGACAACTGCGCTGATGAATACACTCAGGGACTCCTGGTCCAAAGCACAGGCACCATCACTGTGATTATGATATGCTATAAATACATCACTCCCCTGGACAAAATGAACTGAAACATGGCCTAATGCATCTTCTTTTATGGGATAGCCCTAAGCCCTGAAATTTGCGCATATGATCTGGTCCGGAAACTAACATGACCAGCACAGGCAGTGTTTGGCCCAATCTTCTCAACTGATACAACTTGATCAAATAAATTGAAACTTAGCATAGCGTATCTATAGGATGGCTCGTTAAAGTTTGCATATATTGTTCTGATTGGTCTAATTGCATGGCTGCCACACACAGTTCTTGGTTCCGATTAGTCAACTCTAAAAAAACAAACTGAAATATGGCCTGAAGAACTGTGGGGTGTGCTCTAAATTGTAGCATATTATCATCCTGGTCGGTCGCCACAGGTGGATGTTTTTTTAATTGGATAAAACGTCAAGTAACTTCTCTGAAACCACCAGACAAAATAAACTTAGATTGACCCGGAACATCAATGATATAGCCTCTATAATATTTTTTTATTATATCACAGTCAAATAACATAGCCGCAACAGGATTATTTGGTTTTTGTTTCGGTCAGTCCTGAAAATCTCCTAGTAATGACCTTATATTCATACGACAATTTCCCGGATCGTTTGAGCCAAATGAGCTTCACTTTAATATATGGCACTTTTTGGTTGTTCTTTTTGTCAGAGTCTTGAAATAGATATGACCGCTCTGTAAATTTTTGTTCCTTGCCATGAACATTTTAATTAGTTTGATAACGCTCGCTATATTTAAGCGAATGTAGACAGTGTCAAGATATATGTAAGAAAACTAAACTTGTATAATTGTATTAAATAAAAAAGGCCACCCTTTAGACCAAAAATTTTGAGTACATTTGATTGTTTTTCAAAAATAGGTACATATATTTTATATACTAGAAATAACATAACTCTTTTAGAAAAAAAGAGTTTGTGGTCTTCTAAAGTATCTTACTGTAATGAAAGAGGACCTGTTCTCTTGATGTCCTTCCTCTAACCTGATTCGACATGAGCTACATGGCGGGTGTCCTGCAGGAAGCAGAGACTGCTTACTCTTCCGGAGCACCTGAATCTACCCCCGATTTTTTGGTGGGGTGTATGTTGTTCATTTGTATTTTAGTTTTTAGTGTTGTGTTTTTGTCGTTTTGGTCTTGTCCTCGTTGTTCTCCGGAATTGTCAGTACTTTTACATTTTCCATTTTCCTCGAATATCCCCCTGGTATTTCTTGACACATTTTGCAAAAAGATTCGTCAGTAATATATATGTTTTATATTTTACTTGTTTCTGTTTCTTCCAAATATTTCTGGGAAGTACAATAAAATTGCATGATGTTTCATACTTACCTTACTTACCTTAAATAAGAATGAGTTCAAAGGAAATGATGCACATTTCTCAGCCCTAAAGTTAATATTAACTATCCCAGTATGGAGTTTAGAAATGAAAACTCCGCTAATATGGCTATCCATATTGTGTAATAGGGACGACTCATCGTTTACAAATTCTTACAATTTTGTTATACATATTACAAAAAATTATTTGAGATAGGCAAATAAATATTATGCACGTTAGCTAATACTGCGTATGCGTAATTTATATTACAAATTTGTTAATTGTACTTCCAACTTCCAAAAGATATTTACATGGAATCTGATGAGTAAAGTTGTATATTGCTTGTATATTCTAAAACACCCGAAGTCAACTAATGGTTGTAGCTCCATTCCGTTCACGGAAACAGCGGATTTTTTTAACGAATTTTCGGTCTTTATCTTATTCGAAGAACAAAGTCATAAATATTCATTCAAACCGATCAGTCTTGTAATAATGTTGTATGAACGTATTATTCAGTTTGCTAGTTCATTTAACCCGAGACGACTTTATTGTGTTATAGTAGTCACCGATTAACTAATACACAATACATTATTAGAAAACTACTATGCTGGAACCAGGCTAGGTATTGTATTATATACTTGTATCTAGATTGCGTCGACAATGTAGTAGTCTTCAAACCGATTTAATTAGATGTATAATTATAGATAATGTGATTGTGGAAATATTTTAGAAACTATTGAACATTTCTTTTTATCATGTACTTTGTATAGATTAGGGAGAAGTTTTGATATAGTGAATATGTAATATTAATTTTGAAATAAACTTCAAAACTCCCTTTACGGTAACAATGATATGGATAACAAAAGTATTGCAACACTATTCTTGGCGGTTAAAAAAATATGTAAAGTTCACGACGATTTGTCTGATTTTATTATATATATACGTACGAGGTTAAGTCTGGGAAGAAGAACTTGGACGGGAACGACCAGTCCAATCTCAGTTATTTTCCAATGCAGTCCTCATCCTGTGTTTATTTTTCGAAAAATACATTCCGATAAAAGTTAAGCATCACGTTTAATTTAATAGTAAACCTTTATTTCTTTATTAAATCTGAATCAACCACCTTTATTAAATCAGTGATCCGAATTGACAAAGGATATTTAGGGTACATATTGACCAAATGAAAAAAAGGGCGAAAAATCAACAACACAAAAGACAATTTTAATATTCACTTTGAGATCTTTTTAACACTCATTTCAAAATGTTACAAGTATAACTTTTATTCAGATGAATTATGAGTACATAAACTGTCATATAAAATTAAGATCGTTAGTATTGGGTATAACCTCCGCTTGCGGTATAAATGTTCAACACGCCTCCTCATTCCCCTAACCAGACGCCGAAGCCTATACTGTGAAAACCTCTGCCATTCGGCGATAACGGCGACCCGTAATTCATTCAGGTTTTGACATTTCGGTTGTCGCTCATTGATTTTACGACCGATAAAGTCTCATAAATGTCAGATCAAGTTCATTTCGGTGACATGGAGGGCCAAGGAAAAAGTTTCAATGGACTCTACTTCAATATGGTCCCTTACAATCAGGGCTCGATGTTTCCGAGCTTTGTTGTAATGGAACACTTTTCTGTCTGCAAGTGCATGATTCTAAAAATGAGACCAAACATGGTTGTCCAAGATGTCCTCTCGGTATTTTTGCCATTCAATAACTAACGGAAGCTTACAGTCATTTGAAAAGCATCTCCACACGGTTACGCCACTGCCACCATATGCAGTAGTTCCATGCAAGTTGTTGATGTTCAGTGCTGTGTTCCCTTCAAACACGCATTCGACCTCCACAGGCTTCAACAGGAACCGGCTTTCAGCGAACTAATGAATTCGCTTCCAACTCTGTAGATTCCAGTGTCGATGGAGTCTAGACCACTGTTGGCGTGCCTGGCTGGTCTACGAGCACACAAACGAAAACTATGCAGCCTGCGAACAACAATTCTTACACTTATGCGACCACCAATCAGCCACATACCTCTCAATTGCACTGCCGTTGAAAATGGCTGTAATCTGGCTTGACAAATGTGGTAACGATCTTCTTTAGGGTTTTTTTACTGAGTCGACCGGATCTTGGGCGGTCTTCTACAGTTCATGTGTGTCTATGGCGTGCTAAAGTCTGCTTATCATAGAATTGTTCACTCCAAATGTGGCTGCTATTCGGCGATTACTTAGGCCGGCGCTGTTCATGCAAACTGCTTCCCAGCATTCGGCGATACTCATTTTTTGTCTTTTAATTTAAAAAGCTTTTTCAAATAACCATTAAAGGAAAGATGTACGTGTAATCAGTCAAAATGTGTTTAAGGACGAGGTTCGTTAAGGTCCATTTTTGGCCCACGAATTTGGCTTACAAAAAATTGGCTAATATCTATTATTATATATTTTTGGTATTGGATAATGTCTATTAAAAGAAAATCCACTATAACTTTTTGTTTAATTAGTTCAACAATGGTAACATAACACATAAAAAATGCTTTAAACGTAAAAATACTTAGAAAGTAATTAATTTGATGAAATATTTGATACTATTTTGTCGATTTTGATATAGATCCCACAAAAGCATCACAACAAAACTTTGCACAATTAAAGATCTATCAAGTACAAGTGTTTGGTAAAAATATCTTCGAGATGTTTTTGTGAGATCATATTTCTCTATTTTGAACAAAACACTTCCAAAACTTGAGTATTTATACCGCAAATGTTAAATTTATGTCAAAATAGTCAAATATATAAAAATAGGAGATGTGGCATGATTGTCCCTGAGACAGCCATCCACCAAGTGAAGTAGAGTTTTAACTTCTACAGGTCCCATTATGGCCTTCAACAATGAACCAGAGTCCATACCTAAACGGAAGCTGTAAAAGGCCCCGAAATACAAATTGTGAAATAATACATAAAACACGACAATCGACCTAATCTAAAGCAAAACTGGTGAACATATAACAATAAATGACTAACAAAACAACAACAACCACTGGGCTACACGTTCCTGGCTTGTGAAAGGCACATAAGTATGTGGCGGGGTTAAACCAGTTGGTGAGCGCTCAACCCTCCCCTTAACCTGGGTCGGTGGTGTGACAAAACAACAATGAAAAAAACCCTTTCATTTTGTCGAAAAGACGAAAAGTATACAAGAAAAAGTAATGAATATTGAAAGACTATTATTAAACAGCATTTTCACACCAACTTATTATTGTGTCACAAAATCTAAAATTTGGGCAAAATATGGGGCTGAACGTACCTACTCCTTTGAAAGCATGATTTGGGCGAAACAGGTTTTTGGAACCTGATTTAAATGATCAATGATTTATCGATTGACATCTTACTTGTATTATGTAGTGTTGTGTGTTCTATGTTTGTCTTTCGTTTCATTTTCTTGGCCATGGTCTTGTCTGTCCTCGACTTAACGATTTCTGTCTGCCCCTTTGGTATCTTCAATTCCTTTTAGTTCACTTTTGTTTTTGTTGCAATAATCTCATTTAAAGTTTTTATTAAACTATTTCATCATTAAAATGATACAAGTGGTGCACCTTTCACGCTGAAATCAAGAAATTAAAAATGAAGATGTACTTAAATTATGTTTAATTTGTGTGAAATATGTCCTTGAATTAATTTCTAGTATATTATATCACAAGACATTGCCAGAGGAAATGTCCTTAAGATGATAAGTATTTTCTCCGTGTTGTGTTGTAGATAAATGAATGTCTTTATTTGCAGAATTTTATCTAAATTTTGGATTAAGGGGGTAGATCAGGGTTAAGGGAGATAATTCTTGAAATCAGTCAAATGGTTTTAATATTTTGTAAAACCAAAAGCTCCTTTAAGCATTCCGTTGAAACAGATTAAAAATTATCTGTGTTAATAAGATGCTTACATGAGATTTATAAAAATGGTTACTTTAAACATACTAATGATTTATCAGAGTTGTGTCCCTTTAACTATGCCTACCCCCTTAAATGTACATTCAACAAATGGTAATATGTTAATGTTGCAGGCAAAATAGATAAATTAATGTTGAACTGGTCTTAAGATTTGAATTTTTTCCAAAGCATTTGTTAAAACACATCAACACCTATCCAGATCAAATGGAAAGGAGTAAAGATTTGAATTTTCGTTTTTTCTTTAAATGACCATATCAAAGTAAAGACACTACTTTTTTATATTGTCCAAGGAGAGTCAAAACTAATTTCCAAAAGTGTCCGTCTTCATTGGTTTGGGACATGACATTGAAATGTCATTTCCTGGTGTACACTCATTGATAAGATGTCATTGACAAAAACACCGAAGCTGCTCAATTCCAAAGAGACGTGACTGTTTTATAAATAAGACCTTTCTGTAAAAGCTTGGATCAAGCACCATATTTGTAGAATTAACGTGGGAAATTTTTTTTTTATATTCCTTACTATTTGACCGACGGGGTTACATGAAAATTATTGATATTGATCTCTTACTGTACGTTACATGAAGTTCAGCTAGATAAAAACCAGCTGTTGTCACTTACTGGTAAGTATCTGTATATGACATTTAAAACAAATCGATTTCACCAAACCTACTATCTTGTTAAATTGTATTTTTTAACATAAAGAAAGATTGGAAGACAAGTAGCATTGCAGTTTAACAGAGACCGCCTCCCAATTCATACACTCACTGGCAGTATGTATAATTGGGTCTAAATAAATTTGACATATATGAATAATATGAGTCAAATTCAAGGATAGGTTCGTTATTTGCTGAGACTTAAATGCATGTTTCCTCCTAGTAAAGTGAATTTTGATAAATTACCGAAAAATATAAAATTTTAAATAAAAACGTTTTCTAAGCAATAATGCCTGTTGTTTTATTTTGATAAGTACACAATCGCATTAATTCATTTCAGAAATTTAAATTGAACTTGAGTTTAGTGCGGTGGACCTGTATAACAATATATCGGGGGGAAAAAACATTATATGACATCTGATTTTTAATATAATGTTTTATGATGACAACCCATTACTTAACTAATAAAATTTAAATAAAATATAAAAATCAAATTGTCATCCACATCACTTTAATGTAATTTAAATCATGTCAGGTTACATGAAATTTACTTTTATATTTTATGCAAAACTGACTGTCGTTATTACATAAGTGTTATTTTTGTCACTGCCTACCTACATGTATCAGTTCCATAAATAGTAAGGGAAAATACTTAAATCTAAAATATATATAAAAGTTAAAAACTTATTTAACGTGTGTTAACATAGAAAATTACCAATGTTAAATAAGTATGGAAAATTTAGGTATGCTATATTTACATTTTAATGAGAAACCTCTCATCAGAAGCAATAGAACCGAAACATAGGAAGTCAAAGATTCAAAAATAGCAAAAGAAGCACTCAAACAAACAAATCGAAATGGGAGGCCAAATCCGACGGCAGGGACCACAACTACATGCTTAACTTTTCAGGCCTTTCCGTATATTGCAGTGTTTTAGAATTTCAGCAGATGCAGCAAATTCCTGTTAAACATTGTTTGATAAATTTCATGTCAGACAAGTCTGACAACTGGGCTGGTAAATACACTCGGGGACCAATGTTCCACCAGCTGAGGTATCGACCCAGTAGTTAATGTTGTCAAACACTTAAGATTCGCTTTGGGAATAGTACAAGTCATTTGTTACTAGTGCTAGTTGAGCGTCTTGTAAAATAAGTTACATTTTTCATGCTTGCTTCGTTCATTAACAAAATGGTGTTTCGAATAATTAAAAAAAATGTATATCTCTCTTTAAAATAGGGATTTGACAAAACGTCTCATATCCCCCCTTTTTTCTATTTACTGTACACATAAAAATCTGCAACTTTAGTCAACATTAAAAACTTTGTATTTTACAGCCTGTTGCAAAGTAACTGTTCTTTTTTTGGAGAGGGGGTTAGGAGGTTGTTTCCATTTTATCGTTTTGTTTGTTTCGGTATCACTCTCTGCTTTCCTGCTATTCCTGAACCCAGATAGATTCATGTCAGATGTCTTCAAATGAATGCACTAATAAACAATAAAAGAAAATAGAACGTATCTGGTGTATGAAATTACTTATTCTACACTCTGATATAATATACAAATGTTAATAACATCCAAAGAATGATGTATTATGTTGTGAAAAGAATATTCCATTATAGATCAGTGTTAATGATGGAATGATTACAAATAGAGATTGATTGAATGATATTTCATTGCTAATTGTATCTTATAATACAAACAAAAGGCGAGACATACATCATTAACTGTTAGATCAAATAGGACCAAAAACTGTTACACTATAAAAATACATGTACAGACCCTTCAACATTTTTTTTACTTTTCTACTTCTGGAAAAATAATACCATATGCAGTAGTGCTGCTATGGTTCTTAGTAACAGACCTTTACCTTTTATATTTTTCCCTTCTAACGTAGAAAATGTGCTGTTGCATTTCTTTGGTAATGATTTTCGCCATACAATTTCGTTAAAGTGGTGCAGTGTTTCTTAGATACAAATCTTAAAACGTACAATTCGTTTTATGGTTTAGTAACAATGCTGTGGCATTACTTGTATTCTTAGGCTTACGCGAAATATTTGAAAATCAAACCAAAAACAATAGACACACTCGGGGACCTGGGTGGCCGAGTGGTTTAGGTTGTTGATTTAAACTTACCTGTACAGATCACTGTAACCTATCACCAATACGGCGTGAGTTCGAGCCTGGGTTTGTACCATACAAAAAC
>JAULBM010327637.1:0-13195 GCA_032357055.1 Geukensia granosissima | reverse complement strand
CCTTATCTAAAATTAACTATCTTATATAACAGCCAATCAAAACGGCCACAATAACAACAAATACACGTGTTCGTCGAGCATCAATAAATACATAAATGTATTCTTAAAAACTCAAATTAAACGTGCAAAACAAACGTCAGATTATTTGTAAAATATTGATCGATTTCTCACCTCTAAATCGGGGACGGACACATTTTTTGTGGGGGGGGGGCACTAAAGTACAATAAAATGAACACAAATGTTTGATTTTTTCACAGTTTTGTACGGATCATTCATCTTTGATTCCGTGAACATATCAGAAATATTCCGTTACGTGCCGGAAGGGCCCTATATGGTTATGTTCCGTGACATAGTGGCTACTTTATTATGTAATAAATTTCCTTTATTAGATTTGTCAGTAACATTTATTGACCTATATTGGTTAATCAAACAGGTAATAACCATATGTTGCTATCATTTTAGAACTATTTTATAAATTGGTCTTAAAGGTCTATTACCATTTATAGATATTCAAATTATTTAGCCTTTGAATAATCCGGGTATTTTATTTTTATTTGCTATGTAACTCTTTGCCGAATACCTTTATTTGATACATCTCATGAAACAAAATGATTTACCTATACTTGACATTTGGAATGTACAATATTATTTCTCGTTGTAAACCTTCCTTTTCTTGACGGTAATTTGCATTTATTAACCATCTCGTTTTCTTTTCATTTCACAAATGATTTTAATTCCACGCATTTATTTGTCCTCAATGATCATCATATTTTACTACATCATTTTACTAAGGTTGCTCGAATATTTTTTAAAAACGTTTAACAAACGGTGCAAAGATTTTATCTCAAAGCATTTGTTGCAGATGCAGTGTTATGATTGAACAAGTTATAAATTATCCATTATTTTATAAAACATTTGATATACGGCGTACAAATAACCAAAAATTAAAATGTTCCTTTTAGAACAAATTAAACCTTTTAGCTCTTTTTTTTCAAATTGTCAGAATTTTTAAACTGTGTTTTATGGTTCTAATATTGACACATTGATACATTAGAAAAATAATTGTTTTCATTGTATACCAATTTGTGTGATTTTGATGATTTTGTCATCTGTAAAAGGATACTCAGCTTCATTTAGTAAACTGTGAGCAGTTACTTAAAAGTCTTATGTTGGAAATTTGTGAGGCAAATTTTCAAACTCTATTTTCAGACAAGTGAAATTTCAAGATCATTCATGTTTGCAAAATCCCGGTGGATTACTTTAAGGCTTTGTTATAATCGTCATAACAGTTTATATGCAAATAAAAAGTCTAAGAGGTGATCAGCTTCTCCGATATTTTTATTTCCTACAAAATGTAGATGGCTTTTCGAAATGGATTAAGAATTATTAATCTATAAAGATTTCTTCTGTTCAGGAAGGCACGAAATAGAAATATTATATGACAAGAAAGTCTCTCCTATGTTGTGATTTAGTAATAATATCAAGAACAACTTTGTTAAAATAATTTGTTCATGACAGTAAGTTTTTACTCCTACTTTTAATTATAATATGATTAGCAGATATATTTGATGCCTTTTCTATAAAAAGGCTGCGATTTCGACAACTCTATTTTGTTAAAAGTAAGAAAAACAATAATTGAAAACTCGTGTAGTGCTGTGTAAATTTTAAGAACAATATCAGATAAACGTAATCCCCTTAAATAATCGGTATTTTCAAAGCATTCCATGAAATACAATACATATATGTTAAAATAAACTTAATAGAAATACATTGATATTGTCGTGAATGTGAGCCCGAGTTCGCCATAAGGTTTCATAAATCTATATTGGAAAATATTCCATACGCTTTTAAGACCAGAGCATATTGAAGTTTTTTGATTAAGAATGAATCCTGACATTTTTAACTCGATATTAAACTTCCAAGTTCACAAGGTCATAGTTAAAGGAAACCAGGTCACCCTTACCGAACAATTTATTACTCAAATGATCAAAGGGTAAACAACAGAGAGACTGCGCTTTCTCCATGAGAAAGACCGTGGGAATTTACAAATTTAAAGGTCTCCACAAGGCCTTCACTATAGGAGGAATACTATTCCTTGTAAAACGCACTAAATCGCCCCTAATAAGATATCGTGAATACGTAAAATATTACTGCTCTTTCCTCAATATTATCAAAAACATGTATCAAAACATTTAACACAAAGATGAATCTATGACCACAATTCCTGATTCGAGACAGGCACATGCATTTGAGATATCTGGTGGGGTTAAACTTAGTTAAGTGGTATGGCCATACCTTTAATTTTGTGATAAGCAGAGCAGTCTTGGTGGCTATGTGCTGACTAGGCTACGTCTCGACCTACAAGACGAGAAGGCTGCCACTAAACCAACAAGATTTGAGGTTTTATTTCAAATATTGCAGCATGACTTAAACAGCTGGCATATCTGAGTGTTAATAAAAGTAGTAAATCTAATGTCTTTAAACCAGAAGTCGGCAATGCCACCCATAAAAATCATGATTTCGAATTAAATCACTTTGAAAACTATACAAATATTAAATTGATTCAATTTGTTAATTATGCTTATCAAGTGTTGGATCATTTCAAAGGCTTAGATCGTAATTGTGTGTTTACTTTAATGATTCACATCTAATGAAAAATCGATTACTATAGTCTTAAGGCCCTGAAAATGAATAAATCATGCAGATACATCTAATAATTACATTTTTCTATTTATTGGATTGATCGAACATTTTACCGCGTAGTGAAAGTAAAATGGTCTATGACTTAACCAAATCTTTTACAAAATAATAATGAATTTTAATGGAGTAAAAACCGCTTCTTACACATTGTAATTTAGGCATTGAAAACAGTCGATTTTTTATTTATCTTTTTATAAGAAAGAAAAATCCAAGCAATTTTTAAAGAACATGGGTATGCTCAACGATAATCTAATGACTAATGACAAAGACAACAGCTTAACGAGAAATTATGCAAAGCACTACCCAGAAAAAGTATTAATTCTGTCATTCTGGCATAAATTTCATATTCTTTCTTCTTTTACTCATGTATCTCTAAAAGCAGCGGTTAAATGCTAAAATCTAGAGGTCATCACATGGCCTTCAACAGTATCTTTCAATTATTTTGATTAATAAAAGAATAAAAATTGGTTAATATACCAAATCCGTTATTAAGAACATGTGTCATATAAGGTATTTCAGGGGCCTGGGTGGTCAAGTCGTCTAGGTAGTTGATTTAAAATTTCCTGTACAGATCACTGTATCCTTTTACCTATACGACCTGAGTTTGTGTATGAATTTTTACCATAAACGAGTGTTGCGTTTAACCTGCATCGTACGTTATATGGTTTAGTCAGTTACCTGCCCAAGGTCGGTGGTTCATTCCAGGTACTTCAGCTACCTCCACCAGTAAAACTGGCCGCCGTGATATGACTGAAATATTGTTGAAAGTGGCGTAAAACTTAAATCAAACAAACAAACAAAATATAATTTATATAGTATTTCAAATTAAGATATATAAAACGACTAATATGACAATCACTCTTGCTTAGCAATAGATGGGTAATATCTGAATATCTTTGATTGATAAATATCTTTCTGGTAGCATAATCCTGTCAATATCACAGATCTTAAGGATTCCCTGTAGTTTTGGATCATATGTTTTGATCGACGTTTAAGCTGCCTACGGGTACGTGTAGCAATTGAACATCTTAGCATTCAAAATTTTAAAATTTGTGGTTTTTAAATCGTACTTAAAATGCTTGCCATTTTCTGTCATGATACCAACATTGTATTCGTAAGGGAATGTGCTAATGAAAACCTTGCAGCTTTCAACAAGTCAAAAAGTCTATTTGTACATACGTCTGTTGTAATGTAACCAAGGCAATTGCTTTTGAGCGGTAAATGAAATGATATATACACATAGTGGGTACTTCATTATGTAATAAATTTCCTCTGTTCAATTTGTCAGTAACATTTATGGACCTATTTTGGTTAATTAAACAGGTACTAATCATGTTGTTTTAGATCTATTTATTAATTGTTTTGAAGTTTTGGCGAAATTTCTTAAAGGCCCTTTACTATTTATTAAAAGACTAGTAAGTGATCAGCTTCTCCGATATTTCTATTTCCTACAAAATATAGATTTCTATTCGAGGTGGATTATTAATTATTAATCTATAACGATTTATTCTGTTCAGGAAGACACGAAATAGAAATATTATATAACAAGAAAGTCTGTCCTTTGTTGTAATTTAGTAACAATATCAAGAAAGATGTTGTTAAAATAATTAGTTCATGACAATAAGTTTTTACGCCAACTTTTAATCACAATATGATTACCTGAGATATTTTTTGCCTTTGCTTTGAATAGGCTGCGATTTCCCCAACTCTGTTTTGTTAAAAGTAAGAAAACAATAATTGAAAACGTGTGTAGTGCTGTGAAAAATATAAGAAAAATATCAGATAAACGTAATCCCATTAAATAATCGGTATTTTCAAACTATTCCATGAAATACAATACATATATGTTAAAATAAACCTAATAGAAATACATTGATATTGTCGTGAATGTGAGCCCGTATTCGCCATAAGATTTCTCCATTCGCCATTAATCTATATTGGAAAATATTCCATACGCTTTTGAGACAAGAGCATATTGATGTTTTTTTATAAAAGAATGAATCCTTACATGCTTAACTCGATATTAAACTTGCAAGTTATCAAAGTCATAGTCAAAGGAAATTAGGTCACCCTTACCGAAAAATTTATAACTCAAATGATCACATAAGGGATAAATGTCAGAGAGACACGCACTAAGTCGCCCAAAATAAGGAATAAATAACTGCTCTTCTCTTAATATTATTAAAAACAAGTAGCAAAACATTTAAAACAAAGACAACTATATGACCACAATTCCTGATTCGAGACAGGCACATGCATTTGAGACATCTGTTGGGGTTAAACTTAGTTAAGTGGTATGGTCATACCTTTAATTTCGTGATAAGCAGAGCAGCCTTGGTGGCTATGTTCTGACTAGGCTACGATTCGACCTACAAGACGAGAAGACTGCCACTAAACCAACAAGATTTGGGTGTTTATTTCAAATATTGCAGCATGACTTAAGGTGGTAGACCTAGGTTGAGGGAGATAACTCTTGAAATCAGTAATATGTTAATATTATTTTGTTACATCAACAGTTCTTTAAGCATTCAATTGATACAGATCAAAATTAATCTTTGTTAATAAGATGCTTACAATAGATATATAAAAATGGTTGACATAAACATACCAAAGATTGTCGAAAGTTATGTCCCTTTACATAGGTCTACCTCCTTAATCAGTTGCCATATTTGGGTGTTAATAAACGTAGTAAATCTGGTGCCTTTAATCAGACTTTGGTAATGCCACCTATAACAAGCATGATTTTAATAGAATAACTTTGAAAACTATATAACCATGTGTCAATTATGCTTATCAAGTGTTGGATTATTTTAAAGGCTTAGAAAGTAATTGAGTGTTCACTTGAATGTTTTAGATCTAATGAAACATCAGACTTTTATGGTCCTAAAGCCCCGAAAAACGAATAAATCATGCGGATACATGTAATAATTACATTTCAATTTATTAGATTGAACTTTTTACCTTGAAGTGAAGAATACAAGTTAAAGTGAAATGGTCTATGACTTAACCAAATCTTTGATAAATTTATAATGAATTGTAATGGAGTAAAAACCGCTTCATACATAGTGTAATTAAGGCATTTACAACAGTTGATTTTTTTATTTATGTTTTTTTAAGAAAGAAAAATGCAAAAAACTATTTTTAAGATATTGGGTAGGCCCAACGATAATCTAATGACAAAGACAACAGCTTAACGAGGAATTATACACCACACAATCCAGAAAAGTGTTGATTCTGCCTTTCTGGCATAAATTCCATATTTTTTCTTCTATAAATCATGTATCTCAAAAAGCAGCGGGTGGATGCTAAAAATCTAGAGGTCATCACATGGTCTTCAACAGGGTAAAATTATTTACCAATCAATGTCTGAAAATCGCTGTATGTCTTAACGGAGATTTGAACCTATCACAAATTTTAAAGTAATTGTAACTTATGCGGTCGTCTAAGGAATATGATAATGCTCTACAGATGCAATCATTTTGCTGAAAGCGAATAGGCAAAGTGATTTTTGAATGCGTGGATCATCATTATTATTTTCTAGCAGATGGTATTTTTTCAAGGTTCATTTTAAAATTTGTACATTTTTTAAAGTATAGTAGAGTAGATCTGCATGACGAAACTGTCTCCTCAGCATAAGATGCACGGCCAAATTGATATCTCTATAGTGTCATGATTACTTATATTAGTGTTATTTAGGTAGGTCATTACAATCTTCAATAGTTTGATCACAAAAGAAATTTTTTGAGCTGATGAACACTAAACTTTTATTCTGGATTTTAAAGCTTGTTCCACTGTAATGTGTAGGGATTTGTTTTGTTACTTTGATAAAGTCAGGGCTTATCCGCAAAGTTCGGTTAATATTTAAAAATATGTTGTTTTCTTTTCTGTTTTTATTAAATCGTGTACTGGATATACTATCAACTTTTTTAAATCTGTTATAATTATCAAGTCTTGTGGCATGTCCGCTACCTTGACTGCTTTGGACGTAGTATAGGAATTATGGCTTCTAAAAAACATGAATTGCCTCAGAGTCATTTTCTTTTTAACAGCTGTAGATTAAAGGCCTTAAATCCCGGAGGATATTCACCTCTCAAGTGCTTAGTTTCTTTCTTATCAACACTTGAAGATGAGAAACAAATCAAATAGATATATATCTGATTAGATAACTTCTGAAACTGACAAGATGTGACTAAACATCCCATTCAAGTGTCTATCTTATGCTTTTATCAGAAAAGAAATATCTCGCCTTGTTGACACCTTCTGTCTACACAGTTCACTTTTGTATAGTAATTAATTTTGTCGATAAATTAAAAAATGAATGCATTGCTTTGTGCCGTTAGGAAACAGATTCACGAGGAATACAGCATTATATATTACATTTTCATTTGCAATAAATGGACCGTCTCAATGCTCAAATACGGGTTTCTTAACTGGTTCAATGACTTCATCCTTGAGTTAGACCTTTTCAAAGAATCTAATGCAAATTAAACCGACGTCTAATACAGTGCAGGTTTCATTCACAAACTTCCTATAATAATGACCGCGTCCTTTTAATGTGAAAGAAATATTTGCTATTCAGTGTATAGTAGCATTCGGTAAAAAAAATACATTAGTGTAATTATTGTCTTCACAGATACCTGCTGGTGTCCTTTGCGAATGGAGATAAAACTTCATCAAAGCTTCTATCTTATTGAGGAAAACCGAAAAGCCTGTTTTTCTATACACTGTCCGCCCTCGAATACATAATAAATATTTTCCGTACACAATTAAAATTTGGCAAGATCGTTCAATTTTACTTTTTTGCTATATCGATGATGTTTTGTCATTGAATACTCCAATATTCAGTGAACATCTCGACCAAATATATCCCAGCTAACTAGAAATTAAGGAAACCCCAGATTCAACAAAATCTGATTCATACCTAGATTTATTCCGAGGAAAACTTGTTTCTAAGATTTACGACAAGCGGGCGACTTCAACTTTTCTATTGTAAACTTCTCATATTTATATGACAATATTCCTGCTTCCCTTGCCTACGGGGTTATGTTTCGCAGTTGATTCGATATTCTCGTGTATGTTGCAAGTATCCGATTTTCTGTTGTCGCACAAATTACTAAAAGGATTTAATACAAGGATACATCTAATCAAGGTTGAAGTCGTCCCTCCTAAAATTTTATGGCCGCCATCACGTATTGGTAGATCCATATGTATCCGTGTATCTCAACTAATTATGGTCCTGTTACCGGTAATACAAAAATAAGTTGACCTCATCTCGGATAGACGTTAACCCTGGATTTGACTTTTAGGATTGTTTGACGGGTGTTGCTCGCAAGACTGGGGATGCTTACCCTTCTAGAGCACCTGATCCAACTCCTGTTCTGTTCAGGAGTTCGTGAATTCCAAGCCTTTGTTCATTTTGTTTTCGTTTTATCTTTCAGTTTGTTTCAAATTTGTCTTGTCTCATTTGACTATGCACTTCTGATCCCTCAAATGGGTATTCTACACTGGACTTCTGACTGTAGAATATTTGTTATAATTGTATGTCTGATGTAGATATTGTCTTTCTGGCATATATTCAATAGTCTTTTTTTTAGATAATTAATATTTAATACAACACTTAAATCTTCGTCTATATTATTACTGGTGAATTCTTTGCTGGATTGGTAGTGGGTGGTTACATATGGAATCCCTGTAAATCAATAATTATTCTCACTTATATTAAAACAGAAAACGCAAAGAAATTTATTAAAATTGAAAACCTTGATACAGCTTTGATATTTACATGTATATATGGATATTATTACAAAATGCGTACGAATATTATCTTTTGAAACAATGACTTCAGTAAAATGAATGATGATAACTTAATCCTGCTTTTCACCAGACTGACACGCTGAGCCAGATTTTTAACGTGCTAGCTCACATCACAAAAGCAAAAGTCCACAGGAAAACATGCTACCTGTACTTTACCCTGACATTATTTTGACTCAGGGCCGACCAGTCTTTGCTCTTACACCTGAAAGTTGCGTCTTTAGTGGAAAATCATTAAATAACAATTCCGACATCTTTGCTTTGATAGGCAAGAGATCGAACCCATGACCTTACACACTCGAAGCTAGCACGCTAATCATCAAATTGCAGTGGCAATCAAAATAAGATATTATAAAAAAAATTTAATAAATTGATGTTTAATACATTTTCATGCTTAAAATGTACATGCTGTCATATACACATTTATATCATAGATATATTCGACGTTATATAGTATTCTTAATACTGATATTATTTGAGAGAATTAAAAAATCATAACTGAGCATTGAAGAATGTGAAAATTTCTATAGGAATTAAATATTTGGGTTTATATATGCAATAGTCTGTGAAGCATTTCATTTCAGTTTGAGTTGAAATTAAGTTGAAATCAAGTTAAGAAATTGTACCTTTAATCTAATACTTGACATACATGTACTTCAGAACCTCGGTTTGTATCTGTACCGACAGAAACAGCAGTAAGTGTGGTGTGACGAAAAGTTTTATATGCAAATAGAAAATAATCAAATTTCGATTTTTACTTTATTTAAACCAAAAGGAATCAAATAATGAAAATTCACATTTCTGCAAAAGACAGGTTTAAGGATTAAGGAAACTTCCTTAACATTTACATATCAGCCATTTACTGGTTACCTTATACAACTTTATTAAAATACGGAAAGGTCTTGAATAGTGTTGTACTTATTAGTTGTTCCTGTCGTCGGATTTGTCTTCCTATGTCGATTTGTTTGGATCTCAGCTTTGTTTTTGCTACGTTTGGATCCTTGAATCCCTATGTTGTGATTCTAATTCTACTGATGAGAGGTAAATCCTTGAAATGTACATATAGCATAACTAAATTAGTTTAACATTGGTAATTTTGTATTTTGCTGCAATCTGACAATCAGCGTAAGGTACGTTCGCAGCCAAAGATTGGGTAATCAAAGATTGGCGCATAAAATTCAAACAGACATATGCAGAAGAGCTGGAATTAATTTTTTCCTGAGAGGATTGTAAATAGACATTGACTTTCACAGAAATACAAAAATCACGTAAAGAGGGAACTTAAGGGTACTGGAATGTATGTTGGAGAGATACAATTTACATCTTTCCAACATTGCTAATTCTTATATTTTAGTCTGTAGCCGAGTTTTGATCCGAGCTATCTTTCTACAAAATTTCTGTTTTAAGGTATGCCACTCTGGCCGCCAGCAAGTAATTCCCTGTTTTCCAATATTCGGTAGACTGGTTCGCTGACTAGCTATATCTTGCCATATTACATATTCGATATATCTTAGATACGAGGGTACTCTGTAACCCGGATGTAAGGGGAGAGAACCAGCCAACCGTGGTTGGTGTGCGGTCTCTCTGACATTTACCCCATATCTTTTCATATTCCCATCCCAACTGAAAGTGAAATGGTCGGTGCCTAATTTACAATGGGTAAAAAAAAGAAATATTTTTTTCAATACAAGTATGGACACAAAAATGTCTTTTTCGACTGTCATTTGATGGACGACTGTCCCATTTTCAATATTTGCTGCATATATGCATATTAAACAAGTGTGGCTTGACGCAACCCAAACCATTGCTAAGCGAAAGACTCGAACCAAAGAACAAATTTCTGGTTATAGTCAGTGGACAGTATATTTAAGTTGGACCATATTAGGACAATTCTACCAAAATTTGGTTGCAGTTGCCTGTGAAGTTTCAGATAGGAAGATTAATAAGGTATTTTTCCATGGAGTCCTGTGTAAAAATTTAGCTATTATGGTTGAAAAGTGGGGATGTCTGATGCAATATGGTATTGAACCACCTAAGGACCATTCAGTAGTTTGGTTGCAATTGGCTCAGAGTATTTTCAGACAACAAAATTTTACTTGTAATTCCAATGTTAAGCTAACATCATTCTTGCTTGAAAATCAATACAAAAAGAAACAGGTTATTTTGAAAGAAATTTAATAAATAACAATTCAACCTTCAGTTTGGTTCTAATTTGTATAAATAGTTTCACACATATTGCCAGTGAATTTTCCACAGGTTAATATGCTACATTTGTAAACTAAGTTTGGTTGTGGCAGCAATCTTGGTTTGACGATCAACAGTTTCAAACAAATACTACCTAATGACAAACCCAGCAGTTTGTTTCTTAGAATCGTACAGGACGTTTTAGAAAAGTACATTTTACATGAAATTCCTATATAGTCCTGCATGCAACACTTAAGATCAGATGTTACAAGTATCTTGGTTTGGACCTTTGCATACAATGATGTTAGTGGAACAAATAATAAAGATGTGACAACAATTGGCTCCAAGTAGCCTTTGAGACAAATTTTACGTAAATATAACAAAATATCCTATGTTTAATTAACTTTGGCTGTGGCAGTTATTTTTGTTGACAGTTAGGAATGCCAAACACAGTTAGAGTATAATACCATGCAAGGACAATTCCACCAAAGTTTGGTAGCAATTGGCTCTGTAGTTTCTGATAATAAGATTTTTAAAGTGAATTTTTAACATTGGTAATTTTGTATTTTCAAAGGGACCTGCCCCCGAAATAGACAGTTCATTTTCTCGGCCTGCAGGTTTAACTCCTAGCAAATGGGGCATTCGTTGGTTGGGCGGGATGTATAAATACTCGACCACTACGAGAGTAGCCGGGGTAGAGCAGTATTATTTTACGCATACGTGATGTTTTTTTCTTTGGGAGATTTAGAGCTTTTCACAAGGAGGCGTATTCCGCCCTTGTTAAAGACCCTGTGCAGACTTTTAGATTTGTAAATTCCCTCTGTTTTTCTCGTGGTTGGAGTGCATTCTCTCTGACATCTTTTCATTTTCATATTTAATCAAAGAGTTTTCTGTCATTCGATCTTGCATTCTGGGAGTCTGCAAGGGGGTGGAGGTGTTGTGCTTAAGAATTTCAATCAAAAATAAAACGAGTCTAGAAGATAATTTGCGAAGTATATGAAGACAAATGATATGCAAATGGGTCTAGTCCTGAAAAGCGAAGATAAGATGAAGAAAACGTAGTTTTATTTAGGCTATAAAATCAATAACTTAGAACACCCAATATTTAACATTATGTTCTGTAATGAGACGACTTGGCAATTCGACATGCTGTCTTTATTTGAACAATTAGACTTTAATCAAACCTTATTATCAGATTACATTTAGTACACGAATAAAAGAGGAAGCAAAAGAAAACCGGAGGGTCAGACAAAAGTTGTAAAGTCTACACACATGGCAATCTAGAGAACACGAACAAGACGGAACATAACATATATATATATATTAAACTAAAAATACAAATTATGAACAATGCGGGCCTCTTTAAAGAAACACGCCGCACTGTCAAATTTCCAATCCGGTATAAGTCGATCATTTCAGTGTAGAGTGAAAGGTTTCATTGGATCACAACCTGCAGGCAAGGAAAGCGAACAGCCTGTTTTTTCTTAATATAGGGTTTAAAAAGTTATTAAATAATAATCGTGAAACATTTTGTAAAAAAAATCACAACGATTTCTTAAAGGTTAAATTTGGTTTTATTTATCTGAAGTGTCCGATTTCACACTTGAATCTATTTTTACTAATGATAACAGAGATTTGTTTTGTTTAATATAAATTAGTCAATATTTCTTCTGTATTTGGTATGAAATATGTAAAATAATTTATACAACAATTAAATAACATGTCACTGATTGAAACCGGTATCTCATTTCCTTTTTCAAGTGTTAATGACAAGCTTGTTTACTAAAGGATTATTCATTTGTATTTTGTTAGATACTGAAGGTAAGTTGATAAAAATATATATATTGTTTTTCTATTGTTGCTTTCAGTGAAAAGATGATTAAAATAGAACATACTGAAAAATATAGTGAATTTTCATGGTTTTTTATATAAAATAAACTTTTCTGCAGGTCACAGTAATACAACAGACTTTGTATAAGTCCACAAATTTTCCAGTTTTGCATTATTAGTCCACAATAATCATGTACTTTCACTGAAAAGTTTCAGTGATCCACTTAAAAAACGGCTTCGTATTTTTATTTTATTTCATATTGTGATCAACTTAACGGACAAAACTCTGGAAAAGATTGCTTTTGAGATATTTAACTAAGATTTTAGATCTCACTATACAGTTCACTCTGACATGCCCCTGACTACATAAGTTCCTTCAAAACATAAAAAATTCTCTGAAATGGTGTTATGCATTTAAAAGATAATTATGTACCCGTTCAAGTACATGTAATATGTTATTCTAATAGTTAAAGATATGAGGTTTTTGAAAGGAGAAGGTCCAGTAAGGTTCCTTTTTGGCCCACAAATTTACACATTATAAAAATCTTAGTAAAATATTATCAAAAAGTGTTTGTTGAATAGAAAAATAAATTATCTTAATATGTGCAGCTTTCTTTTTAGTATAAAAGTTCACGTGCTTTAGGTATGACGTCATCAAAATACGTCATTT
>JAULBM010327626.1:0-13195 GCA_032357055.1 Geukensia granosissima | reverse complement strand
CACCATATGCAAGTTAATGTCACATTGGCATTTATGAAATGTTAACACCTCTACATTTTTAAAAACTGGGGTCAGAACCATATATTTTTGCATATATATAACATACTTTCGGAATCGAATGTAAATTGTCCTATTACCTGCCAATGAACATTTTGGATTACATGTGTTTAGTGGGGACATTGCAAAAGATTTTAAGAGAAATATAATACGAGCTTTACTTTTAATCCGAAAAGTTTACAATGAGTGTGGAAATATAATTAAATAATGCAAAGTTTGATTTTCATTAAAACTTACTTTCAGTTATTCGTGTGCACTGCAAAGAAGCATGCTTGGAACGAATCGACGATATTCATAATTCCTGAAAACACATTTAATGCAAATGTTAATAAATTCAGCATTGCATCCATCTTGTCTTTCCTCAAGTTTATTGAAAACACAGCATTAAATCGTCGGACATACTGTGTTGTATGACATTTCATGTAGAGTTGGTTGATGTTATGTCATTCGGAGATTCAGCCTGAGCTTGCATTCAGTTATCAGCATTCTTTACACACCCAAGTATCTTCTTTTTGCATGTATTGTTGTTTATTACCTTTTTGGTAATTCAGGTACTCTATAGTAATATTGGGTGAATTTTCTTTTTGATTTTAAATAGTTTGTTGCTGCTTTGGTTTTCTTTTATTTTTCTTTTGATGACTTGTTGGGGAGGGTTGGGATGACCGTAGACTAATTTAACCCCACAACATCTCCCATGTGGTTGTGCCAAGTCAGGAATTCTCATCGTGTTTTATATGTTATTGCTACGTGTTCGTTTTTAATAATATTCAGGTAAAAGAGCTGTAATATTTTATGTATACACGTTTTTTAAATTAAGGCGATTTAAACTATTCATCAGGAGTATGAAGGCCTTGTGGAGACCCTTAGATTTGTAAAATCACTCTGTGTTTCACGTGATAGGAGTGCGGTCTATCTGACATTTTTACCTCATATTTTGCTCTTGAATCAAATTCAGTAAAAAAACACCTAATTTTGTTGAGCAATACCCGAGAATTGCAAAGGAATTCTGGGAACGTCATTGTTCCGATTGATTTTCATTGGTAAAGACGTCTCTTACGAGGACACTGAGATTGCGCAATGCGTTTTACGGGACGGAAGATGAATTTCTGAATTGCCCAATTTTTGATGTTTGAAAATTGGCGGGCCAAAACTTGATTCTTCCCATCTCCCCACCTTATAACAATAAGACCCTGATATGTTTTCAGTCTATGGCGCATATAATCGAAAGAAAACAGTATATAACAGGCACCGGTGGTCAGATCTTGGCTTGGGAACATAGTTATATATAAAAGTGAACAATTTTTATTGTTGAAATCTGAATTTTTTAATCGGATTGAATTTTCACATGTGTGTAGAAAAACTTTTTTCCAAACTTTGACAATTAGTGATGAAAATAAAGTTATTAATGGGATGCATTATGCTTTCAACAATAAAATTCTTAATAAGAGAAGCGAAAACGGTGAAATTAAGATATGACACAACTTCTCGGACAACCATGGGAGAAATCTTAGATTCTCCGCCAAGGCCGTAATTTACACTCTTAAGTCCAAGGTCTTGCAGTTAAAGTGTTGTTAGATTCTATACATGCCTTGACTTTTCCATTCAACTGTGGATAGTTTTATGTCAAAATCAAAATAAATGTGTGGCTATACTAATGAAAAGTTGCCAATAACTTAAACAAGTAGTAGCCGATATGAAACCAATTGAAATCACTTGAAAAAATTTCGCGTCATCAGAACTGCTCGGACACCATCAATGTGAGGGACAGGGATTTGTGCTTTAATGAAGTCCCACAAGTTAAATATTGGTATTACCACACACACACATTCTCAATCATTCTCTTTATCTCTTTTTGTTTTTTATATAGAATTAGTATTTGTTTATATGTTTAATTACGCATATGCTCATAACTATTGTTTATATTGTTAAACTGGAGAGGACTTTCATAAGTATGATTTTACTTGTGTCTTTTCCATTTTGTTTCCTATTGAGCAAATAAAATATGTTTTAACTAAGCCCATACTCAGACTTGTCTTTATTAAACAATGTTTTACAGAAAAATAATGCATTTTTAAAATTCCAAAGAACTAAAAAACGGAAAAGCTTCGAAACGTATTACACTGAGTAGTTGTCCCTGTCGTCGGATTTGGCTTCCCATTTTGATTTGTTTGGATTTGAAGGCTTCTTTTGTTATATTTTAATCTTTGACTTCCTATCTTTCGGTTCTAATGCTACTGATGAGAAGTTACTCCTTGAAATGTACATCTAACATACCTTAATTTTCGAAATTTATTTAACATTTGTAATTTTGCATTTTGAAACCACTGGGTCGAAAACCTCTGCTTGTGGAACATTTGTCCCCGAAGGTATTCACCAGGCAAGTCGTCAGACTTGTCTGACATTAAATTTATCAAACAACGTTTTACAGAAATTTGCTGCATTTTGGTAAAATTCTAAAACACTGAAAATACGGAAAGGTCTCGAAATGTAATGCACTTAGTAGTTGTTCCTGCCATCGGATTTGGCTTCCCATTTCAATTTATTTGGATTTAAGTGCTTCTCTCGGTGTATTTGAATCTTTGACTTCCTATGTTTTGGTTCTAATGCTACGAGAGGCTACTCCTTGAAATGAACATATAGTATACCTAAATTTTCCATATTTATTTGACATTGGTAATTTTGTATTTTGATTAATTAACAAATAAATACATCATCATTTATAAATGTGAATAATTTGAAAATGAGCATTGTATATCAAGTTCTGAAATCTCACATTGAACATTTGTTCTGAATTCCTTTAATTTAATTCATAAAAACAAATACAAAACGTAGTTATATATTACTTAAGAAGTTTCTCTTCTCCCTAATTTATTAGTTTATTTTCCTTTATAGATTACTTTTGGTTATATATCAATACCCTGAATGTACCATACAAAAGACCCTTGACGTTAATATTGAGATTTATGTTCTAACATTGATGAATATTGTCCTTGAAATGTTGTTTTTATGTTTTAAGAAATAGTGATAAATTTGTCACGAGCTCCGAGGTACAATATTTCATCAATACACAGATAAAACAATCGAATGTTTAACGTAATAATTCATATAAAAAGAGATGTGGTATGATTGTCCATGAGACATTCATCCACCAAATGACAGTCAAATTAAAACCTACAGCTTCCATTGCGAACTTTAATAATAACCGGAGTCCTTACGCTAAAGTAAGCTGTAAGGGGCCACAAAATACAAAAGGTGAAACTATTCATTTATCACGACAATCTACCTAATTTATTGAAAAATCGTGAACAAATATCAATAAATGAAACAACTAATTAAACAACTACAACCACTGGACGACAGGTTCCTGGCCTGTGACAGTCACATTCATTATGTGGTCGGGTCAAACCTGTTGTTGAGCGCCCAACCTTTCCCCTAACCTTGGACTGTAATGTAGGGCAGCAATGAGACTATAAAAATTGATTGAAATGGATTTAACACTTGAGATCGATACTGAAAACCGATAACAAATTCATTCAAAACTAACACATGATATAACAACGGTATCGACCTCGAAAGACTACTTGCAGTTACTGTCTTCTAGTTAAAACCAAAAACGCAACCAATCAGGAAACCAAGTTTTCCTGTACTACGGTATCGATAAAATAACGTTTAATTTGATTAAGTGTTTAATTATCAAGAAAACATGGGTTGTGCAAATGTCAAAATAAAAATTAATAGACAGGAAGATGAAAAAGTTATAACAGAAATATAACCTGTTTAGTTCCGTTTTAAGTTATTAACAAGGAAATCAATGTTAGTACCAATAAAAACCAAATTTAAAGATTTTAAATAATGCTGTGACGATATCCATTGCAGATAGTTTTATTAATATGATTTAAAAGATCATGTGGATGTTGTTTAAATTTCCGAGCTTTATTTACAACGTTTTCGTAAAAGTAGGATGCAAATTCACGTGTTTCATCGGATGATTGCAAATATTGTAAATTTTGATACCAAATCTTTATTATTATGCAAGACTTTACTATATGTTTTAATCAATTTGTGGTTATGAAATCGTTGATTTAATAATTTGTCAGTTATACAGAAATTGCTTTCATTAAAATCTGAAACGTTGATACCATCACAGCCAAAACAAAAAGGTAAAAACATATATACCGTATGAAGCAACCAAACGTCCCTGTCAAGGAAGAGGAAATTTAACATTGGAATGAGAAGTTTTGGTGAAAATTTTAACTTGAGAATGATATACATCTAAGTCCAGAAATGGGCATTTGAGGCTTTTGTTATCGGCTATATTCATGGTTAATTCCATTAGAAAAATCTCGGTAGTGTATTTTAAGAAAATCTTAATTATTAACCGAAAAGATATTATCAAGGTAGATGCAGATATTGTTAAAATTGTCTATCAAGTCAAATCTAGCAGGATCCTTGTGAAGTTTGGCAACAAACTGAGATTCAAAGCAGTAAAGAAACAAATCTGCTATAAAGGGGCACTATTTGTGCCCATTGGAATTCCAACGACCTTTCTGCAAATTTTATGGCCGAAAGGAATAAAATGTTATCGAGAAATGAATAAACAGAATCAGCCATCTCCCCATAGGTCTAGTAGGTATATCTTTTATATTTGTCTTTTTTTTGTCACAGAAAAATGGCCTTTCTCTACTTTATCAAATATACTTATGATTTGTTTTATCGAAACACAATTCTATCAAATATGATAATTTCAGTTTAATAAGATGAAATCTGGAAGTGTAGTATAAAGAGTGGAGAAATAATAATTATCAACATTTTTAAAACGTTTTTATCTCAAAGCCTGTAATTTATCCAAAACAAAGTCAAATGTATGTTGTGATACATATGCGAGGGGGACTCGAGTCTGTTGCACGGAAGACACATCAGCAGTGTATGCTGACACGAACTATTTTATTTTTTAATAATAATATAATATTATTTTTGGCGACATCTTGATTTTGAATATAATAATATACGTTCAGGATTCAGCAACGCTAGATATAAACTGATTTTAATCCGTTGACGAGATTATCAAACTGTTTTTTTAATCCAAAATAGAGAAAATTTGTCAATGGGACACGGATGCCCCCGGTCGGGCACACAGGAAGTAAACATAAAACGCGCCTGAAAAGGGTAGACCTAGAGAAACTCAGTTTGATTATGCTTCTGAGAAAAAAAGGAATCATTCAAACATACTCAAATCGAGAAATCTTTAAAGAAAGTTTAACAGCACGGAAATTCAACCAATGTCTCGGCAAGCAAGAGGGAGACATACGATCGACCTAAGAAGGGATAAAACGGTACAACTCACCCTGATAATGCTAATTATGAAAATGAAAGAAAACAAACTTGGGTGAATGTCAGAAAGAACAACCACGAAAAGAACAGACAGAATTTATATATCTAGAGGTCTCCGCAAGACCTTCAGGAAGGGGGAATACCACTCCCAACTGAAAATGTCCAAATCTCCCCAAATGAATAACGTATGTATGAATGCAGCTAACATATTGTTTTTATCACACTCGTTTTAATGTTGTATTTGTCAAGAGTTACGTGTCATTTGAATAACGTTTTAGTCGGACCAGGCTGATAAAATTGTAGAAGATAACCAATATATATTAATAAACCTCTTATTGTGTTTTTTGTGATGTTTGTCCGATCTATATGAAAATCGATACAAATATTTTAAATATAAATAAATTCATCAAATTTTACAAAAATATGCTGCATTTGTTTAAATTCTATAGCACTAAAAGAAACGAATTGTACATAGTTGCTGTCCCTATAGCTAGATTTGGATTCTAATTTCGACTGTATAGAATTGAGTCCTTTTTTTTTTTTAACTATGTTTAGATTTCGAACTTCATTTTTTTTTAAATGCTACTAATAAGAGGTTACTCCTTGAAATTTTAAAATTCACCATATTTGTTCAACATGTCTGAATTTTTTCTTATCAAAATCAATTACTGTGACTAAGAATGAAAGACTTGCATGTTTATTATTTGTATATTCTCTTGTTATAGTGTATGAGTGTCATGAGTGAAATTAAATCGTGAACTATTGAAAACAAGATTTGTACATTAGTAACCCCATGGGCACTACAAGTGGTATAGAACTGCTTACATTAAGGAGTACGCATGTCCATAATTTGTTTTAATGGCTCATTTCACTCATTGTAAAGTTTTTATCAAATTATGTAGATGCTTAATATTGCATCAAATGTTGGCCTCATTTGACGTACATTTATATAGGACAATGGTCATTTAGCTGCGTTTTTGGCCCAAGAACTTGGCTGAAAAATGAAAAGTACCTAATATCCATTATTATAAATCGTGTGTATAGACAAATGCGTAAAAAACCTCACAGTTTCTTGAGTTTAATTTGTTTTACAACGGTCACACGGCACATATAAATTGCTTCAATTGTAAAAATACTCAGAAATCTCTTGATTTCACACGAATTTTAGTATAATTTTAGTATAATTTTGTCGATTTTCATAAAGATCGCACAAACATCACAATGTCTTTGTGCGGACATATCTATTTTGAACAAAACTTCTCCAAAATGTTGGCATTTTTACAGAAAATGTTACTTTTTGGTTGAAATTATAAAATATGGCCTGTTGTTTTGTCAAACTCATGAACATAATATTTAAGCTACGAGTTACCATACTCTCGAACAAAACTCAAAAAGACCCTAGTATTCTGAGTTGAAAACACTATAATTGTAGATATTGTCTCCTGATGTGAACCGTTGTCATTTGTTGAAGTAGACGATAGCTTGTTTTTATTTTGTTTTGTACGGCTGTCTCATAGACAATCCTCTCACGCCTTCTATTTCTATATAAATTTTCAACATAATCATCAGCTGACAGAAACAAGCCTTTCAGGATATTTTAATAAACTTGTCTGATTTGAAAGTTCCGATTTATCTCAGCGTCCAGTAAGTGTACGACTTCTAAACTTTCTGTCCTTTTGATAAGTGCTCAGTCTAAGTTAAAAGAACTGATAAAGAAATACTGTGATAAAGCTTACGAACAAATCAAGTACTTTTACTGAAGTAGAGAAAGATCATATTTCTCTAACGAAAAACACAATGTAAAAGGTATGCTTACTGGACCTGCGAGGAGATATTTGTTCCCGTAAATTTCATTATTGTTAACATTTTTATCCGTTTCGGCAACGGAACTAATAAACAGGTCGTAGGAATTCCAATGAGCACAAATTTGTGCTTATTAATAACAGATTTGTTTCTGTACTCTTTTAAATCTCCGTTTATGGTCAAATTTCATTAGGATACCCTAAATATAATTTAATAAACAAATTGAACAATACCTATGGTTACCATGATGATATCCTTTCGGTTCTACAAATACAGGACAGAGATTTAACTAACGGAATATATCTTGAAGAAAGCCAATAACAGGAGCCTCACATGCCCATTTCTAGAATTAGATTGTATATTTCGCAAGGTAAAATTAACATAAAAATTTTCGACAAGAGGAAATATTGTTAATTTTCCCCGTCGCTGACGGGGACGTTGTTATGTCTCCTTTGTGCGGTATATATATTTCTCAACTTGTTCGTTATGCCAGTGTTTGTAGATACATTTTAGATTTTTATTAACGCAATCTCTGTATAACTGAAAATTTCCAAGTCAAGGATTTTGTTGCAACAAATTAATTAAAACATTTAATTATTCTTTCATAAACTTAAAGATTTGGTATCAAAATTTCGATGTACATGCAATCATCTGATGAAAAACGGCATATCACATCCTACTACGGAAATGTGGTAAATAAAGCTCGAAAACAACTAGAATCGTTTTGCCACATTTTATTCATATTTTTTGCTGAAAATTTAAAAGTGGCAAATATCTTTTACTTCATATTCTTGTTATGAAATCCATCATTTTGTCAAGTTTATTAAGTTTTACAACGATCACATGACACATCGAAATTACTTGAAATATGGAAATACTAAGAAATTACTTAATTTTATGCAAAATTTGACACAATTTTGACCAAACTTTGCATAATAAAAGATCTATCAATTACACATGTTTTGTTAAATAGCCTCGTCATCTTTTGTGCGATCTCTATTTTTTTAACAGAAGACCAAAAAAAGTTTATTATTTTTCAAAAAGTTAAATTATTGTTAAAACAGTCATATATGTCCTGTCATTTGTCGAAATGATGAAAATAATTAAAAATCAGTTATGAGTTATTAAACGTCATTTTCACATCAACTTATTGTTTTGTCAAAATTATAAAATTTGCGCCAACAATGGGGCTTACTCCTTTAAACTAAATCCACGTGGTCTTAAAACCATCCTTAAACTTATCCGTAAAAGATAACATATTATTCACAGTATTACTATTAAATCTTTCAATATGGTTTTATATCGGTAACAATATTGATTTTCTTGATAATTGGTTAATATTAAACTAAACATTTTTTATTTGTTATTTTCTACATCCTATACATTTTTTAAATTTCATTTGCACAACCCCGCGTTTTCTTTAACTTATAATGATATTTGAACACTAAATCCAATTGGACGTGTTTTTATTGATACGTAGTTTAGGAAACTTGATCGGTTGCTTTTGGGTTAGAAACTGCGAGTGCTCTTGCGATGTCGATACTTTTGTCGTATCACGTTTTGCTTTGAACTAAATCCTTGTTTTTGATTTAAATTATCGATCTCAAGATTTTTTAACGTGTTTAAGTTGTTCTTTCGTCACACCACTGTTGCAGTTTGAGTTTAAGGGGGATTGTGAGCTCACAAAATGGTTTAACACCGCCACACTCTTAATGTGACTGTCCCAAGCCAGGACCTGTAATCCAGTGATTATCGTTGTTTAAATAGTCATTAATTGTTATTCATTCGCCATTTTACAATACATTAGGTCTCTTTTCGTGTTTTATGAATAGTTTCACATTTTGTATTTGGGGTTCGTAATGGGACCCGAAGAGTTCAATTTCGACTGTTATTTGGTGGATGACTGTCTCATGGAGAGCCATGCCACAGCTCCTATTTTTTTATTATATGTGTTTTAACGATGATGCATTTTCAGCCTTCCATTTTGTCGACAACTGAAAGTTCATGATACTAATCAAGCTCATCCTGATCAATATCTTTAATTTCTCTGAGTTTTGATTATTAACTTTCACTATCAACTTGTACACTCATTTTTTCAGTTACAGATACAAATTGCCCTGAGGAATTAGAATTCAAACAACTTCAAAGGTCCATAAGAATCACTTTGAATCTTTGATGTGTTGTTGACTTTGCGCAAAATTTTTGTTCAAATAAATTCGAAATATTCCGCATTCTGGACCATGTGTTTTTTCTCCTGCAGAAATCTTGTGTTGCTTGCAAATGTCCACAAGAATCATTTGACTTGTTGTTGACTGGTTGTTGAGAGATTTTAGTTCAAAGAAAATCCATGTGTTTTATCCTGTAAATATCTTGTGTTGTTTGTCAGTGTGAGTGTTTAATTTTATCCGTAACACAATGTCATTCGAGAAAAATCTTGTAGTTGATATGTAGACATTTGTTCAAGAAGCTCAGAACTATAGGTAGTGGACAATAATTCTCAAAATTATTGATTATATGTTTATGCCCTAAAGTTTGGCTTCCGTATGGTGTTGTTTGTGTTCTTTGATCTATTGCTTATTTTAACCCTTAAGAATCTTTATCAACTTTTTTACATAAATCATGCATCACAAGGAGCTAACTCTCTGATGTGCTTTAGGGTCTTTCAGTCATGACTTATTGAATATTAGGCATAGTTAAGGCAAATATGTTCGTTTTCTAGTTACTGTTTCCTTTCGGTCCAGTGTAGGATAACCATGCGAGAGATCAAAAGTGCAACGTCCAAAGAGACAGGACAAATTTAAAATAAACTAACAGAACATATCCCCCCTTTTTTCTAGATAAAACGTAAACAAAAGGAACAAAAGCTTCAAATCCGCGAACTCCATTACGAAACAGGAGTGGGATAAGGTGCTTCGGAAAGTTAAGCATTCCCTCTCCTGTGCGCAACACACGTCGTGGAATCCTAAATCTTAACTTTTTTTGTATTACCGGTAACAGGTCCTGACTAGTATTGATACACTGATACCATATGGGTCAACCAATTCGTGATGGCGACCATAAAATTTTAGGAGGGAGAACTTCAACCTTGATATGATGTATCCTTGTAGAAGTAATTTATTAGACAGCAGCAACCCTGATAATTGGGACAGGCACGAGAGTATCGAATCAACTGTGAAACGATGTCATGCATTTTAAATAGAACACCCTATACTAGTATATATATCCGTATTTTCAATGACCCGATTGCATTGGATCTATGAAAAAATATTATTGAAAAAAGCGTGTTAAAAATCTAACAAAGCGTTAGAACACATGACAAGAGGTAATCTTGTATAGTTTTTCTAATACAGTATACAGATAACGTATAAGTTAATAAAATCAGTCAACTTTATTTTTATGAATTATGCTTACTCATTTTTGAGGCTTCGAAAAGTATTGCACTTATTAGTTGTCCTTACCATTGAATTTGGCTTCCTTTTTGATTTAAAAATTTTTTTTATTGCTTTTACTATTTTTCCAATGCTTTAGTTCCTATGCTACTGATCAGAGGTTACTCCTTGAAATGTACACATAGCAAACTTTTAAATATCTCACGTCTCACATCTCACGAAAAAACTATATTTCACTGCGTACGAGGCGCTTTTTAGGATTAACCTCCATCAGGTACGCTCGGAACCAAATTTCAGAAAACATGGTGTTACTTGCAGCCAAGTGGAGAGAGCGTCCCTGTCGTATTACAGTAACTTTGTAGCAAAACTGATTGGATCAAATAAATTGATACAGACAGAAATATAAGAATTAACAATGTTGGAAAGATGTAAACTGTATCTTTTCAACGTACATTTCAGTATCTATAAAATAAAAAAGAGCCTACAACTCGAGCACGGAGAAGCTTTTTTACGACCTCCACACAGCACAAGAGAAAAATCCACATTTTTTTGGACTGTGCACTGCATAATTTCTCCTTAAGTTGTTGCCTTTAATAAAAAATAGGGGATTTAGCATGAATGTCCATGAGACAGCCAACCACCAAATGACAGTAGAAATAAAACTTCTACAGGTTCCATTATGGCCTTCAACAATGAACCAGAGTCCATACCACAACGGAAGCTGTAAAAGTCCCCAAAGTAAAAATTGTGAAACTTTACATAAAACACGACAATTGACCTAATCTTAAGCAAAAATGGTAAACATATAACAATAAATGACTAAAAAAACAACGACAACCTCTGGGCTACAGGTTCCTGGCATCGGACAGGCACATTAGTATGTGGCGGGTTTTAACCAGTTTGTGAGCGCTCAACCCTACCCCTTTATGTGGTATCAGTGACAAAACATGAAACAGATAGACTGACACCAAAACCCCACTGGTGTACTTAACTCAGTAAGCCCAAAGACTTCGATTGCTCGCAAAAACTAGCTCAAAGAGTTGCTAATAGGGATGAACATAAAACATAAAGAACAATAGACCACTGGAGTCACAGGTTCCTGACTTAAGACAGGCACATTTGGTATGTGGCGGGGTTAAACCGGTTGGTGAATGCTCACCCCTCCCCCTGAACTGGGACAGTGGTGTGACAAAACAACAATTAAAAACACACTTTAAAAATCGGTTGAAATGAATTTAACAATTGAGATCGATACTGGAAACCAATAACAAATATAATTAAAACTTAATACAAGATACAACAAAAGAGTGTACTCGCAGTTGCTGTCTTCTAGTTAAAAACTCAAAAAGAAACCGAGATTTCCCTCACTTCGTTGTCAATTTAAACACGTCCAATTGGATTTAGTGTTGAAATATCATAAGAAGTCACAGAAAACATGGGTTGTGCAAATATGAAATATATATAGACAGGAAGTAGAAAATGTTATAACAAGTATAAACTCTTAGTTCCGTATTAAGCTATTAACAAGAAAGTCAATATTAGTTCCAATAAAAACCATATTTAAAGATTTTATAATGCTGTGACTATATCCTTTATTATAAGACCATGTGGATTTTGTTTAAATTTCTAAGCTTTATTAACCACGTTTCCATAAATAGTCATAAAAGTAGTATGTGATATCCCATTTTTCATTAGATGATTACAAGTACATTTGAATTTTGATACCAAATCTTTATATTTAACAAGTGTTTTAAGTTGTTATGTGCTTTTCCTTTTGTAATTGAAACTTTTTCCCAAAAATTGATTGCAATCCACTACACAAAAGAAAAGAAAACAAATTTGCTCAAATAATGGATTTGTGTCCTTAAATACTAAAAATTTTGAATGTCAAAAGGGTTCGATATTCTATGCCAGTACGCCTCTGTTAAACAAATTTTTGGCTGGACAGTTGCTAAAGTTAGTGGTACATGCAATATCAAACGATTGAATTTAATGAGATAAATATCAATTTCTGTATCAAAATGGTAGATAACCCAAACTTAAGTTCAAATATGTGTTAAATTTAAAAATTTTACTTGTACATAAACAGATTAAATACATATTGTATTAGTAAAAATTACATAAGAATTTGACTGAATGACTGTCTCATGTTGTACATCAGGATTACAAATGTACCTTACATGTATATACAAGTGATCTTTAGGACTGCTTCAACAGTTAATTATCTTACAATTTTACCAGATAATTATAATTTTTTAGCCTGCAATTATAAGAATGATCTGCCGAAATTGTGGGGCTGATGTGGCCCCAACCGACAAATTTTGTGGAAGATGTGGTAAAGCTGTTGAGATAGATGAGGCTAAAATCAGGAAATGTAGCGAATGCTCTGCCCTGTTAAAACTTGCACAGCAGTTCTGCTCAGGTTGTGGTCTTGAAATTGATGCCAATGTGCTGATCTGCGGGGGAAAGACAAGTGATGGCCAAATTTGTCGAGAAGTTTTGACGGTGACAGGTGGATATTCCAATAATTGTGGAACCAAACAAGAGGTGCCTGATGGTATGTATATATGTTAGGTCTTGTGCATGTTTTGGAGACCCATAGATCTTTAAGTTCT
>JAULBM010327615.1:0-13195 GCA_032357055.1 Geukensia granosissima | reverse complement strand
CAACCAGTGGGAAAATACATTGAAAATGTTAGGAGAACGCATTGATATTCCACCCGATATACCATTAAAGTGAAGCTGAAGCTCACTTATCAACTTATCAATGGCCCCTTTAAAATAAAACAGCAATTAATGGCCATTCAAATCTTTTCTATATGATAAATTTTCTACCAGTATTATTTTTGCAGCATGAGCTGTTTTTATCTTAGAAAAGTTCAGCACCAAAGAGACATCTAGCCTGTTTCATTGGTGCTATGTAAGCCCACTGGTCTGTTTCTGGATCATACACTTCACAACTACTCAATACCTTCCTTGCTCCTCCTTCAAATCGGGAATAAGATTTACCTGCAAATACAATTCTAAATTTAAATCACTCAGTGTAATACATAACTTAGCAATAAATAAATAGATTGATTCAGAACCTGCACTTCAGTCCTTGTAAAATGCATAGTACAATTCAGCATCATTTTAAAGGACAGTTTAACAACTAAAATTAAATTAGAACAATTATGTTTCTGAATTCTGTGCATTACTGAACCGTTCCATCAAATATATGTTCTGAAAATATTGGTCTATGCAAGTTGAGTTCTGAAAATATTATTCTATGGCATCCTTCCTTCACCATTGGGGGCAATGAAATCCATCTTCTTTACTAATTTTCTATTTTGATAAAAGGACAGGTATTCAATCCTTTTGATATGAAACTAGTGTGTCAGAGGAGCTTGAACTCCCCATTCTGGGATATTGGTGACAAAATCTGTTTGACACATTTATACACTGTAACAGTAGAGTGCTTACAAAATACATAAGTTTGATACCCTACCAGGCACTATTTTCTCTGTAATGACAGTTTTTTCCTTTACAAAATGATTTTTTTCTTTCCTTTTACAGATTTACAACATCACCTTCATTAAATAAAAAATATTGATTTTTGTCATTATTAACCATGTTTTTATAAAAAAAATCCAGATTTTCTTTAATAACCTAACATAATAACATAGACAAATGAATTGTATCTCTAGAATTACTATTTTACAAAAAAAACATAGATGTTGTAAATGTCATGTCACAAAAACACATTGTTATAAAATTCTGTGTTTATATAAACTTGCCTAGTATTGGGTGTGAATTAAAACAATTTTTAATGTCTAAGAAAGGAATCCATTTACCGGTATTTAGTGTCTTACCTCCCATAGAATATATCTTATTCTGATGAACAACACATTTAAAATGGCTTCTTTCTTTATTCATACTTTCTACATATCTCCAAGTATCACTGTAAGGATCATATCTTTCTACAGATCTTAAACGTTTTGTGTTAAATCCACCAACAGCATAAATATAATCACCTAAAAAAGAAACACATATTATTTAAGTTTATCATCTTCTTTCAAAGTAAATCTAAGACTAATTCATACACTATCTCCTACGCTGGTTGATGGGTAATCCTATGTAATACCACATCACATCTGCCAAGCATGTTTTGCCATTGAGGCCCTGTTCACACTAGTCTTAACTTAATCCAGATTAACTTAACCCGGATCAACTTAAGCCAGTATACAGGTAACCTGTTGGGTTCACACTAGCGTTTAGGTTGTGGCTTAACTTAATCTGGATTAAAATTTTAATGTAGAAATCAATAGACCAAAAGTAAAGTTACTAATTATGATGTCAGATTTAATCCACATTTTGCTTTCACACTACAGTTTAATCTGGATAAACTTGATCCGGATTAACTTAATTTGGATTAATTTATTCCAGATTAAATTAAACCTAGTGTGAACACAAAGTGACTTAATCCACATTTACCTGAGTTAATTCGGATTAACTTTTGTAGTGTGTACAGGGCCTGAGACATCAGGATAGTTTTGAAATGAAGTAAATATGGTGCACAATCAGGTTTGCCCACCATGGAAGGAAGCTAATATCATCCATGGCAGAGTCCATCTACTGACACTGGAAGTAATAAGACTTTGCTGTGGAGATTAGATCATGCATTGTCATGAAATTATAAACGAACTTTTTGTACTTATCAAGGTTCATGTCAAGTCATCTGCCTTTTTTAGCTGTTTTTGTACCTGCAATTTTCAGTGCAAACATACTAACATTACTTATGCACATTTCATTAATTCAACACTGGTACTACCCATATTGTGCAATTTTAAATACAGTTAAGGTGGGTTTACACGATCAAACTTTTTCATCAAACTTTCTTCAAACTTTACCTGTGCACCCTGTTTCCAACTCAAGTTTGATCGTGTAAACACCCTATCAAACATGTTGGGCAACTCTTCCAACTATCAACCAATATTCGATGAAGTTGTCAATCAAGTTGGATGAGGTGTTTACACTGTCAAACTCGAATTGAAAACAGGTGCACAGCAAACGTATTGAGGAACATGAGCGAGTTTGACGAAAAAAGTTTGATTGTGTAAACGCACCTAAGTCTCTCAATTTGTTTGTTTGTATCAAAACAAAGAAATCTGAATTTTTCTTTGATTTCAACACCCTAAAGTAAACATTGATTACCACACAAACTTTTGAGAAAATTCAACTCATGCTTTCCTATAGGACTGCTTTGGACAATGGTCAAATAAAAATTATGATGATGTATTGACGGTTATGAATCAAAATGAATTAGCATACTGATGTTTACATTGACGTTATAAAATCATTCATTTTTAATCTTAAAAAAAACTAACCTTTTGTCTGTTTAAAAACAACAAACTCAAGTAAATAATTGTATAAAAAACTGCATAATCATGATAATGTGGGTAGTACCAGTATTGAATCTTTCATATTTACATGTGTTAAATCTTAGATGAAACAGCAAAATATTTGGGAAAATTGTGATCCTTTACGTAACAATGTAGTTGAAATGAAACTAAAGTTACATTATTTATTTCTTCTAAGTGGAAAAAAATGTTATGTAACATTTTTTCCTATGGGAGAATAGTATGACAAAAAATCTGTACAAAATTAGAATTATAATTATTCAAAAAAAATTATTATGCTGAAAGAAGAAAAGTCATGAGATTGTTTATTGTACAAATGTAATAAACAAATGTTTTATATTTATAACTATTTGTCTATTCAGTCAAACTTTGATCACTAAAACTAAAATGGCTTCAATACCATGGTAACCTGGAACCTGTTTTTCTGTCTATTCAGTATCTTTTGCATTTGATAGAAATTTGATTATAACTGTCCTCTTACTAGAACAATTTTGATTGATCACTTGGAAGATTGAGTTACAGAAGTTCAGCTGTAACATAAAATCTTGCCATTCCATGCAGTTTTATAAGTGTACTTTAAAAGTATAATTAATATTGCAAAGATCTGCCCAAGTTCTAGTCCACTAATCTAAAACAACTACTGCATAAAGGGAAGGCACTAGAACACCAAAGTGGACAGGGTCTGTGGCTCTTCTTATACTTAGATATGGAATATTAAAAACTTCAGAGGGTTACATTATTTCCATATAGTATGATCCCTGGTTTCCATGTACACATATAACATAGACTTAACATCCCTAACTGAAACTAAGTTTAAATTTGATATCACAAATGTAAGTTAAAACCAGTGGTTCTGATATTTCAAAAACTATGTTACCAAAAAAAATTACTGTAAAGAGTATAGCCGGTTAAATTCTCTGACAATGTAATCAAAAGTTAGTGTGCAATAAAGCATCAGAAATGTAACGTTATGTATTATTCAAATGCAGCTTTAACAGGTTGTTCAAATTTTTGTTATATAAAAAAAGGGTGATTACATGATAGCTGGGTAATATAATATTCAGTTTTATAAGTATTTATTTATTTAAGCTTTAATTTTCAAAGCATTGCAGCAAGTTTGACACTTTTAAAAAAAGATGTGAAGGGAGGTGACCTGGTCACCTTTCACAACTGGATCAGAAGTGTTTTCAATTCAATCTCATTCAATTAAACTTGAATGGAGTTTCATTGTTTCTCATTAATTTTCAGTCAATTTTCATGACTCTGTGTTTAGTAAGTGTTTGAAACTCCCACAACCAACAACCTGAAGCGTTAGAATTTTTTCCTTCATTGTTTAAGGTATTGAAGTTTCATTATTACAGCAATAACAGTAGTTTATTCAAATCACTTTATCACAGGTTTTTAACCTTACCCATCACAACTGCAGAAAATCTAGCCCTAGGTTCTTGCATACTCTTCTTAGCTATCCAGCTTTTCTCTGAACTGTCATACATAAAAACAGCTGCTGTAGGGAATATTTCTGATGCTGATATTCTTTCATCCCCTCCCAGTACATACAAACAATCGTTATATAACACAGCACTATGATTTGAATATAACTCTGACTGTCTAAGGCGAGGTAATCTTACAGGATCACAGAACAAAACTTCCCCATCTTCAAGCTGAGTGTCAACATAGTGAACGTCTGATTCAGACACAGTATAAATTCTATTAGTCTTTGAGCAAATTGCTATAGAGCCACTTTTCTGTAAACATTCATGGATAACTCTAGAGGCTTCCGAAGTAAAACATTCATTTGCATCCTTCCAAGTGTTCTGTATATTATCATATTCATAAAATCCCTGAGAGGAAGACATATGGGGAACATGTAGGTTTTCATGACTCATTTCAAATGAAGTACAAAACAGTTTTCCATGTATGTTAAAAACTTGAACGCCAGATGCTAAAATTGGAAGACTTTCCACTGTATTTTTCCATTCATTATCTCTAAAGTCATACTGCTCAACAGTTCTTAGTCTTGGACACATTGGCCTAGAAAAAAAGAAAGCATGATTGTCAAAGATTTAACTTCTGACTTTTTTCTACATGTACAACATTTGGGGACTGACTATTTAACCTGACGCAATGTAGTTTTACTTAAAAATATTTTCATTCTGTATCATAATTAAATTATATAATTTGGCTGGTAAAGGGAGAAACAAAATAATTTGACTTGCATTTTCCTTGAATAACTACAGGTGCAGGAAAAAATTCCCCAAAATCTGCTTTACTGTGTTTGAATTATTATGGAAATTTACTTTTAAAAATATATATATATATATAAAAAAATTCATCATTGCTACCTCTTCAAGCAGAATGAATGGTCTCTTACATTATAGGCAAAATTTTAGGAGTTAAAGGGCCTGATTACACTACAAAAGTTAATCCAGATAAACTTAATCTGCATTAAGTTAATCCAGATTAAACTGTAGTGTGACATAATGTGAGGATTAAATATGACTTCATAATTGGAAACAATACTTACTGTTATATGATTTCTGAGTTTTAATTTTAATTAGACTAATTAAGCCACAACCCAAAAGCCAGTATGACCACATCAGGTTACCTTAAGTTGAACCTGAGTTAATCTGGATTAAGTTAAGCCTAATGTGAACAGGCCTTAAGAATTACACATTTGAACCTTGTTCTATAAAAAAAATTTGATTCACCTTCAGGGGGTCATGACACTAAATAACATTATTTTTTAAATTTAAACCACCAGTTTTTGCTGATTTGGGGAATACTTTTTAAATCTAGAGGAAGGAGAAACACAATGGAAAAAGACACATGTTATAGGCAACACACTCCTCAACAAAAAATAAGGAGTGTACTCTGGTGGTTCAAAGCAATAAACTTATTTTAAGACAGCTATCGTGTTGCCCATTAACATAAATTTCTGATATGAAGTCTAGAACTGAGGTGCTTTGTATGTGCAGCATGATACGACAACAGCACATTTACACTGTTAACATGAAAAAAGAACATTTGGGTAACTGTTCTGCCCAATTTGACGTTTTTATTTTGAAAATGGTAAAAGATAAAGAATATTCATTGACATACTTATGAAAGCTCTCACTGAGAAAAATCAAATGAAAAAAAAAATATCAAAATCTGATGAAAAATAAAATTTTTCCATATTATACGAAATTGACTTTTTCCTCTAATTTGAGAGAAAGAGAAAGTTACTTGGCATACTACTGAAAAAAAAATGCAAAAGCCCCATAAAAATCGAGGAAAAATTAAAATTTCTCATTTAATGCAGAATCACTTTCTTTACCCTTTGACCCCTTTTACACAAAAAACGGTAAATTTAACCAAAAAAATGCTTAAGTAACTCAATCAAAATTGGATGAGAAATAAAAAAGCTATAAAAATATAGGTGTGGCCATTTTGGACGCCCTATTTCTCAATAACACTAAGAGATAGGTCATAACACTTGTGCCTTATGATGTTGACTTTTTTATTGGAATACAAAGGAAAAAAACCCATTAAAACTGGACAAGAAATAGAGAACTTGCATTCAAATAAGAGAAAAAACCCTTAAGGCCTATCCCCCAAAAATGGCTGAGGCTAGAGCACCCAAAATATATACCAACGTTTATCTAGTACCAATTATCATTGTCCCAAAATATCAAAAGGATTGGTTAACTAGAGCAAAAATTATCAAGCGCAAACCAACCTGTCTTCAGATGCTAACGCCGACGACAGCATCATACAATAATACGATTGCAAATTTTTGCGCTCGTATAAAAATGCTTCACTGGTCACCTTGACCTGTTAATGCTTCATGGGTCACCATGACTTTTTCAAAAGGGAAGGGGTTAATGTTTAACAACAAAAAATGTTCCATGTAATGATGTCACTTTTGTATTCAGTAATGTCACGTTGGACATTCAAACCATGACAAAATATAGTAACAACTAAAGGGACTTCATTATACAGTTATAAAATTTTTCAACCTGACACTTTAAAACAATATTTCCAGAAAATGACTCTAGAAGACTTGTGGGGAAAACAGTGTGTGAGATTTTTTCCAAGGTATTTATCTACTGTTATGATGAGATTGTAGTATTTTTTTCTTTAAATAAAAAAAAATACATGAAACTGATTTTACATGATATAGCATAACTTTAATTTCTACATAACTGAGTTTTTACCTAGGCAAAATCAACCTCTGGTGTTTCTTTTGTAATTGAGAATTGTACCTGTAAATAGGTAAACCTACTTATTAATCAAATTTAATTCATTAAATCTTATTCTGCTATAAACATGCTCTCAGTTGTACGACTTTAAAGTGATTGAAGCAATTACCAGAACCAATATATAAAACATTACCAGGTTCTCCCTGCTGTAATAACTGCTTTCAATTAATTTTGAAAGAAACAGCTGATTATTTACTGCTGCACACAAAGTTGAATTTTAACAGAAAATGATTAAACACTGATGCTGTAAGACCAAGTGACTTGTCATATCTTCAAGTGATTCTATCCTTCTATGTAACACTGCCAATATCATCAAAGATTTCATATAGGTACTACTGAATTCTTTTATTAACATAGAGAAAATGTGTCCATGACAAATGGATATGCTGGCAAATGGAAATAGAGATATGATATACCGAAAAGGGGAAACACATTATAACTCACTCTTCTAATGCTTCAGACCAAATATCAAATCAATCCAACATACATAAGCTGAGAAATGTTTGATAAAAATTGATGGATGCACATACATATGGACAGGGGTAAGACTTAATGCCCTCATCGCTGAAAGATATGGGCATAATAGGTACTAAATGCATAAACATCTGTTGAAACAGTCTTATTCTGAAGGTTTTCTGGTCTATCATCTGACCCTTTAGTTTTCTCTCCCTTCATCTGACAAGGAAATATCAAGTATAGATACATCTCTTATTGTAATACACAAAAGGATTAGATGGAGTTACACCATATTCAACTCAGTTATAAAGGGTAAAGAAAGATGAGTCAACTTTCATCTGAACTTTGCTCAAAGTTAAGAAAAGGCTGGATAACAATAATGATTTAAATTAACAACCAATGAATTTGAAATCAACAAACAGACTTCATTGCTCTTTATGTTAACTACCAGACCGACAAATTAAACAAAGCAGAAACTTTCAGGAAGTGACTTTTACTGTATTTGATAATAAACATGTTAAATTTATTACTTTATTCTTAATATACTAAGAACATTAATATGCTTTGGAGGATATAAATACCCATCAACCCCAAAGTTGTCTCAGACATTTTTAAATTATACTGCCCACTGTGTATTTGTTTTCCAGTGTATCTGTAGAGATACTACAGTGTATTGGTAGTTAATTTTACTCTTACATTATCTCCATGAACTGTTTCTGTGAAAAAATACATAATATTATTATTTTGTATAAGATACAGTTTTTTATAGAACCTGCCTAGAAGGCTGAATATATCCATCAAGAGAATGGAGAAATAATAAACTAGGAAATAGTCTTCAATAAATAGATTAAGGCAGAAAGCCAATTGCTAAAACCTCTAACAATAGAAATCCTGTGATACCCCTATCAAAAGACATCAATGGACAAATTCAATATCTGCCCATTGTAGAATCAAAATAAAAACTGTGTTTTTGCATGCAAAGTTATAAATAAAACTTATAAAATGCTGTCAAAGCAATCAAATTTGTATGTTAAACCAAAGATCTATTGAACAGTTTAGAGTAAATGAGCTTACAAGGTCACATAATGTAAAAATTCATTTGTAAACTTTAAGTTAAATTATTTTCCCTTGGAATTATGCGTCTGAATGCAAATCTGCTCATTGTGTTTAAGCTTCATGTGAAAATTCATAAATCCATTAAACAGTTTTAGAGAAGATGCACTTATAAGGTACTTAGACAGATGGGAGGACAGATAGACAGTGGTATAATAATACCTAAGTATATATCTTCCCAAACTAAATTTAGGGGGTATAAAAATGTATGCTTTTCCTGATTAAAAACTTCCTAATTCCCCATTAAAATAAAAACTGTAACTACTCCTGTTGTTAATTCAAAATCTCCTAATTCCCCATTAACATTAAAACTGTAACTTATGATGTTAATTCAAAACCTCCTATATTCTATGTCAGGGTTTGTTGGAACAAGTAAAAGGGCTATGAAGGAAAAACTGACTGCCATTGACTTATAAAAATAGATTTTAATTTGTAGACTGAAAAAAGTGCAAGCAAGTTGCAATAATACTTTTAATCAATCACGATGTATTTTAAGCTGCGCAGAGTTTTTAATTCTCTACAGGGATTTTACATTGTAAAATCAGACATTTGTTTGCCAGAAGTGACTCCTTGCATGTGCTAGCACGAGACCGGGAGTACACATTGACAATGCTATGTAATAATTAAGTTATTAAACTACTAAAAAATGGTTTGAGGTGCACATGAATAGAAATTTAAAAGTGATTCTTCTTTTCTGAATCACAGGAGAAGGTCCGAACAAAAGAAATTGTGCATTTTTAAATTACTTTAGTTAACTAGGTCAAAGGTAAGCGCTCCAGCCAAAAATGAAGATGGCCGACTCTCAATGTTAAATCTTTGTAGAGAAATTCAGGGGCTGATAATAGTATGTAAAACGTTATTGCATAATGTAAAACATATTCTGTAAACTGAGAAATAATGCTTTTTTTTTTATTAAAAATAAATACAAAGGCAGATATGCACATATAATTTAATACTGCTAAAAAATCACACTCCACAAAAGCCTGACATAGAGTATAATTCCCCATTAACTTTAAAACTGTAACTAACCCTGTCCTTGACTGTAAGTAACCACCCACAGCATATATACACTGTACAGGCTGTCTAGGATGGTCATCTTGACTGTTACTTCTCTTCTCTAATATCCAATCTGTTATATCTGTAAGAAACATCTATATATGTGACTGTGTATAGATTTATACATGCATGTTTTGTATGGATCATTCAGAAATAGAAGCTAAGATTAATAAAATAAATGACATAAAGTAAACTGCACCATTTCAATAACTGAGGTTACTTCTTCCCCAAATCAAAGCTGCATACAACATATTATTTTGGTACCTACTTTCTGATATGTGTGGAACTCATTTTCTTATGGTTTATTGTTTGGGACAAGAAATAAAAATATCAGTCATCAGATTAAAAAAACTTCATAACTTCCACTTCTTTAAATCATGTGAATTTGAAACCTTGTACCCCAAAACCATTACCAAAAGACAGAAAATAACAAAACAGACCTGACTTGGATAAAATAAATGGACATAGTATAAGGGATCATGAATCTAAACCAGATAAACTTATATTTTTCTATCACTTTAAAGAAGCTGCCCCCAACTAATATTAGTTTCATAATTAGATACCAATCAATAAATATGTAAATTTCTTATGATGATATTTGATTAGAAAGCGCAAGTGATTGAAGCTGGAGGATGAAGTACTATTCCAAAAGTTTTTGCCCTGGTCTTTCTAAGCTCCTCCTTCTCCAGTGATATGCTACTTCTATAGACAGGAATATATTTAAGTCTTTCCAGCATGATTCATACTATTCCAAAAATATTTTATACCTTATCACATGTTACAACTGCAAAATAATTATAATTCATTTAATATTGTTTATCACCACTTCAGCCAAATTCTTACCATATCATTGCAAGAACAAATTAGAACAAAGCTTAGTTTTTCAAAAATGATGGCACATAAAATAAATCTTTCGTGCCAAACAAATAACATTAATCTGATTTTAAACTTACCTTGATTATCTTGCATGAGAGCAATTTGTGTAAATTCATTGATGAGAGACTCAGAGACATGATTCAACTTGACAAATTTCACTATGTCTTTGACAAAATTAGCTCTCTCTGTAACATCCTGTTCTAACCATCTTACCACCCCTCTAAACACTTCATCTTCACCTTCAATTCCTAGAAATAATTTTATAAAACTAAATATGACTTACAGTATGCTATATAACATGCAATTATTTTAGTACCAAATACAACAATATGAAATGTAGTATGACTGTCAATTAGACATCTATCTACTAAAACCAAAATCACAAATAATTTAACATCTACAAAATCAACAATGGACCGATAAACAGGTGTTAAAAGCTTAACAATAATAAAATGTGAAAAATTCTAAAGTGACAATTACCAACAAATTAAATCTTAAAACAAAAAACAACTAAGAACAATACATGACAATGATGACAACAATAGGTTAAAGGTCCCTTTGTTAAGGCCTGCCACATTAAGTATGTGACTTGACATGTTTTTGAGTGCCCAACCCTTTGCTTTACCTGGGACAGAGGTGTGACCCTGTGACAATACCAAGTCAATTTCGAATGGAAATATGTGTTAACTCAAATGTTTCTTTCACAAACTAAATGAAGCGTGAATGATTTTAGGTAATGTTTGTAAGTAAATGCTTATACATCAGCAAAACTGGTAATATAAACAATGTAAGGCAACACAATTCCGACTGTTTTGCTAACTTTTACATTTGTTAGTGAGTAATGAAATGCATCACTCTATGAATAATTCTTTGACATGGCCAACTTCATAATGTTAACCTCTAAGTAAAATTGAATATAGCTACTGTGAACACTGGGTACATGAAATGATACAACTTTCCAACTCCCTCCTGCCATTCCTATCTGAGTTTAATGAAAAAGTTAAAATAGCACTGTATAATAGTAATTCTGATCGAATGGTATCTTATAACAAAAATCCCTGAAAGTTTCATTGAATTCCATTCTGTTTTTATGAGTAGCAGATGGAAGGTAATAATAGGTATAAAGATATGGAACTAATTTACCTGATAAACCCATTCAAATAAAATTAAAATACATTGTATATCACTTTATAGTTACCTAGACTTAAATCTTGAAAGTGCATTATACTCTGTAGTCTAGCTGGTGATAAACTAAGGAATTCTTCTGTCTGTGTAACTACTGGAAATCTTCTCTTTAATAAGGAAATAGCTTTCACTAACAGTCTGGTGCAACCATATATTTCTGCAAATCCCCAGATACCTGTAAAATCAAAAACTGCTAATTTTGACTGTTTTGTTATTGTGGAACTGTGACAGGTTGAGAATTATTAAAACAGTCACTGGCTTGTATTTACCGCGAATAAAATTATATATATATATCAATATTAATCAACCGTCTTGCATTTCCATCAATTTCCACTTTGGCATTCCTTTTTAGCATCATGATTAAATGTTTTTCGTCCATCTCTTATCTGGAACTCCTAGACCACTGAATGAAATTAAATGAAACATAATTTTTATTACATAGAGTCACCTCTTAGCCGTACCTCCTTCTAAAAGACTAAATAAAATTTAAATAAACTTTCACAGAATCTTCATTAGATAACATTATTGTGCACCTTCTATTTCATATTTTTATCAAAAATTTAATTGGGGTTTCCCAAAGCAAGAAATGAACTTTTGTCTATCAATGAATTGCTAGTTTAAAGAGAATAAACATGTACAATAAATATACCTAAACAATTTGTGGCATCAAGGTTTGATTCTATATACTGACAGCAATGTTCTTTGATATCTTTCATCTGAAGTAGGTCTGTCAACACAACCAAGTCCTGCACTGTTTCCCTTGTAACTAATTCAAGATAAAATACAAATTAGGCAATATCATTATTTATTATTAGTTCATTATAGATATCTCAAATTATCTAGAAATCACCATTATAAACTAGGACTTGACATTTGTGTAAATGACTAAAACTTACAATATTTTCATCTAAATTACCAATAGAAAACATATTTGGTTGTCTCTTGCATCTTATGTTTTAAGTTATAAATGTTATGGTTTTGAATACTGAAGTGAAAAGTTTTTTCTTGATGTTTGATTGATATATGCCACCCATACTCACAAATTTACAAGTAATTAACATGACTTTTTTGTAAAGGAGTAGGTACGTTAAGCCCCATATTTGGCCCAAATTTTAGAATTTGTGACACAATAATAAGTTGTTGCGAAAATGCTGTTTAATAATTGTCTTTTAATAATACATAACTTGTTCTTGTATTCTTTTTGTAATTTCGACAAAATGAAAGGGAATATTTGACTATTTTGACAAGAATTCAACATTTTTGGCAAAAATACTCAATTTTTGGAGGGGTTTTGTTCAAAATAGATATTATCGCACAAAAACATCAGGAAGATATTTTAACCAAACATTTGTACTTGATAGGTCTTTAATTGTGCAAAGTATGGTTGTGATGTTTTTGTGCGATATTTATTAAAATTGACAAAATAGTATCAAATATTGCATCAAATTAATTAATTTCGTGGTATTTTCACATTTAAAGCATTTTCTATGTGTCATGTGACCATTGTAGAACTAATTAAACTAAAAATTCTGTTGG
>JAULBM010327594.1:0-13195 GCA_032357055.1 Geukensia granosissima | reverse complement strand
CACTTAAATGGATGAAACCAGAGGATTCCGAAAATCTGACAAAAAATCAAAAAGATGAGCAGCGAACATCCTTAACAGTAAGCAATGGACGAGGTATGTGACTTCAAAGCGCAGTTATCGTTCTTTAATTTTGATTTAGGTTATAGCATTCCGACACAAGATCCATATGGGTGATCAAATGCAATTTGATAGCCCTTATCAAATGGATATAAACAAGGATTTTACCGAATTATGGAAGGACAAGCTGAATACGGCAAAGAGCTTATTAAATTATCGTATGAAGTCGTCGTTTATTATAAATATCATTACTTTGGATTGTCCTTGGAGTTCTTGATATATTTAAATTTAATATATAATTCAAGTATCGATTTTTAAAAATTTCGTTGGATCATTTTTGCCTTGAAAATGGGACAGATTTACCACTGACAGACAGTTATTAACTGGCTGACAATTTACAAATTTTCAATTTATTTTTTATGGCGAAAACCCGAGTCCTAATTTTACAAGTTATTATGTTGAACGTAGAAATTCAAACTGGTTGCTCATTCATTCTCTTCCTGCTTAGATAAGGTATATAAATTTAACATGTTTAATAAAGGTATAAATTACAATAATCACATGCAGCTGACAAGCCCTGTAATTCTAAGTAAAATTTAACGCCTTTGCTGTATACATGTATAAAACAATCTTCTAAAATATGGCATGGTCTGGAGAATAAAACAACTTAACTTAAAAACTTTTGTAATGCAATTATGAGCTGATGTATAATAAATTATGTTTTGTACATTAAAGAATTATAAATCTATTCTGTTTCTTTTAAATTATTTTTTTCTTCATTTAACAGTTAGCTGTACTAGAACATTTTTCAAAAAATCATCCATTGCTTTGTTACATTCAAATGGATCATTTTGCAGTGCAATGGTACTTGCGCGTAATGTGATACATAAACCCTCATGACATTATTGTTAAGATTTGGCTTTTTTTTAAGAAATAAACCCGTTTTTATTTAGTATGGATGTCATACAACAGACTATTTATGCTTAAAGAGATTAATCTATCAAGTATTCTTTTGAACGGAACTTGATCGTCCTGGTACTGAATTTTCTTAATATCTATAACACAGCCAACGTTTGTATAGTAGGTCATATCTTTATTAAGTCACTATTTTCCGCATTTACTTAGTAGAAAAATAATAAACTGAAAAAACAATGTATGTGACTTGGTTTTCTATCAAGGGTATTCTTGTGAGTATGGACGAAAATATAGAAATTTACTCTTTGCATAACCAACCATTCAACCTTAGCCTTATTCACCAAGGAGTCGTATCCGGTCTTTCGTAAAATAAATTTTAAATTTAAAATTTTCATACGGTATTTTATTAGTATTTTGTGTGCAACTGCTTTTTCACGTCAATTTACCTAATCTAAAAGGTCACCGTTAATATAACTGATATTGTGACATTTAAAATCCAGTAGTCTTGTTTTTAGTGATATTTTGTTTTTTTATTTGCCATAAAATGAATTATTTAACTAAACCCATTTTTATTACAGTATGGCAATATATTTTGTCTGAATCGAGAAACCTTAAATAACTATATTATATGGCATCAATGCAAGCTTTAAAAAGTGATGTGTACCATTGCCTGCATTCCGATTGCATATCTTGCTGATACCCACAGATAGCGTTAACTTAAGTTTAATTTTAAATGTTATTCTGACGTTGAATGTTTCTGTTTGAAAAAAAAACTGGCCCATTTATGCTTTGATCGGATTGTCTTTACTTTATAAGATTTGACAAAATTTCTCTCTATTCCAGAATTAGATGTATTCATTTCCGTTTAAGTATTGTATTCATTTGAGATTTATTACGTCGCATATAGCAGTCAAATTGCACTTGTCAATAATTATAACATTAATGTTTCATGTATCTTCCAAAACAGTTGTGGGATCAGGCACTCATGAACGTACAGAAGGGTGAGCATTCCCTGTCTTTCGCGCAGCACCTGTCTTGGAATCCTTTAACTCTAATACCTGGATGATGTCATTCCGGAAAAAGGTAAACTTATTATTGAATTACCGTTAACAGATTCATAACTTGTTGAGACATACTGATATCGTATGGATCGAAAATAAGTAAGAACATAAAAGTCAAGGACTCCATCACAAGATAAAATAATCGGTTTTAACTTTTCGATTATAAATAAACTTTAAAAAGAAGACAATTTTTTTAAAAGCTACTGCATTAATCTTTCCAAAATGACTTTACCTTTATGATAAAATATATATTTACAAGTTCATTGAAGCCCGTAAACAATAGATTTGCTGTTAACCACAAATAGGCATAAAAGACACAAAGTGGGGTACACATTAAAACTTAAAAGCGTTTCAAAATTATATGTATTGTGCTTGCTAATATTTAAAAATATGAAAAACGTATATAAACGTATATTAACGAATAAAAAAATGGAGATGAGTCCTGGGGTGCACGGCAGTTCAATCTAGCCATGAACTTGTATGCAGGACGAAAATCGGTTGAACAACTATAAGAAAAAAGTAAGGGTAAGACTTGACACAAAGAATAACTATTCATTAATGCCACTGCCAAAGGGATGGGTCAGAACGTCAAGTATTGGCTTGCATGTACATGCATGCCATAAAAAATACCAATTATTTCATCCACTTAGGCCCATGAAAAAGCTTTGCATACGGATTGGCATCCCGAACGGCCATGACAGCTCTGAAGTGCTGAATATGACTACGTCTCCATTGTCCAACCGGTATAAAATGACATGTGCACAAAAATATATGTTAATATATATCATTGTATATATGAATTTTATTTAGGTTAAACCATTTCCAAATCGTATAAAACTACTCTTTACTTTTATGGTAAGGTGTTTTCTGTCGTTTATCATTAAGATACTGTTTTCTTACTTGATAAGTCGATTGCCTCCAAATCCGTCAATAAAACTTTTGTTTATTCGTGTTTATTCAATTGATAGACGATATATTTTTGACTGTTAATGCATTTCACATCAGCTGATATCTATTTGTCTACAAGGTCTTGCCGTCAGACCAATTGTCTATCAGTCAAACGGTAGATTATATGAATAAATATCATTTTCTTAACTTTAGAATGCCCTTGGTCAAGACAAACTTATTATTTCGCTCTTATTTATCATTTATATGAGTCTAGCAATCATTGCCGTTCATTTGCATTGAATACATTGTAAACTAATTGTACTGCTGTTCTAAGTGCTAAAATGGCCAAAATTGTCAACTATTTGTGAGATTTTAATCAGTTGTTCATTAACGGTGTGCATAAAAGTAAAAATCACATCCAAAGTAAAAAAGATTTGACGTCATCATAGATATATAATGACATAACCAAACACCTTCAAAATTGCATTATGAGTTTTCCTGAAGATACAATAAATATAATTTTCCATGCTTTACATATAATTGAACCTCTGAATTGGCTATATTCTTGGTTTTTGCATGCATTCTAAGTTCCCAAGTACAAAAACGTTGTCCGAATACCACAAATGTGCATTAAGCCCGACAGCTTCTACACTTGATGCATATATATTAAACAAAAAATCTGTGTTAATCAATAACACACCGTAAAATATTAAAAAATAGTCATTCCACAAAAATGTGTCACAAGACCCTTAGCACACCTACTCGATTGTATGCCTTTATTTACATTATACACATTAAACATTACTTGAACAATTTATAAAATTAGGTTTTTAATTACAATTCATCTCAAATATCTATCTTATATCTTCTTGAAAACTGAAAGGGGGTGAAATAATTTTCAAGTGATTTTCTCTTTCACTAAACGTTCCTTTTACAAAATCAAGAATTTAAATATTGTGAGCTTTGCATTATATTGACAGGAAAGAGATAAGGATAAGATGTCACTAGACTGATGTGTCCTCCTCAACTATTCTACTGTATTTAATGCAATCTTTATGCGTTTTTTAATTAAACAGCTGCCGCCAAATTCTGATTTTCCCTATATTGATGATCTTTTGTCATTGAATAATCCTACGTTCAGTGAACATCTTGACCAAATATATCCCAGACTTAATATTAACGAAATCAGAGACTCAACAAAATCTGCTTCATACCTAGATTTATTCCTCGAACAAACAGGATAACTTCCAACTTTCCTTTTGAAAACTTCCCATAGTTATGTGGCAATATTCCTGCAGAGAGCATTACTATTGTTGCCTAAATTACTACAACAAGGATACATAATTAAAGGTTGAAATCCTCCTTCCTTAAATTCATTGGTCACCATCATGATTTGGTTGGTCAATATTGTGTCTCAAATTGTAATGGATGTGTAATTCTAAAGTAAGTTGAACTCTTCTCGGTTTAACGTAAACCCGCATTAGAGGATTCCACGACGGGTGTTGCGCGCAGTACAGTTCGTAGATTCAAACCAGTCGATTTTTTGTTTCCGTATTACCTTTCGGTTTGTTTTAAATTTGTCTCATCTCTTTGCACTATGCATTTTTGATCTCTGAAATGGGTTTTCTACACTAGACTTTAAACAAAACAATACAATTTTTGTAAATGTTAGGTGTAATTTTTGATGAGACGGGGTGACTTTCAAATTCCAAGAAGGAAGGACAAATAACTGTAAATGTTCTATTGTGTTATGGCTAAATTAAGTCGAGTTAGGGACTGATTTATTTCTCATAAAAAAGAAATATAAATTTCATAAAAATGGTAGTCGGTAATTCATTACCTTACCTAGTCAGATATTTTAATTATATGCATTTGCTTATTACTTTTTGCACTTTCAATTTGAATGCATTTATAATTTTTTACTTGATGTGTAATTTTGTGTCTTAATTACTAAATTTCATGTTTTTTAAAATAAATCATGCAAACTTGATTTTCCAATGAATTTAATGTAACAGGTATTGGCTTTATGACTGAAAAATGTAATATAAACCTCACATCATTAGAAGTTAATGTAATTAATTAAAACTTTGGTGTAGAATTTCAAAGAACTTTTCAAATAAAGCATTACTTAAGCTTGATTTCTTGTTTTAGTAATGATGCCACAAATGCCAAACTAAACATTTCAATTTTATAACTACGATGAGGTAACAATCAGTGATTGGGTCTAATAGCAGATTTGTCTTGCCTGAGACTTTGCAAAAATAAATGAATTATAGACTGTTTTATATGTTTTGAGACATAAAGACAGGGCCATCTAATACATTGTAATAATAATAAATTTAATTATTTTATAAGGCGTTACCAGTGCACAACAATTTATCACTTTGGTCCTACATTTTAGCGCAAAAAATCAAAATTAATTTCTGCTTAAAAATGATGATAGCTGTTTAGCTAACCTCATTATCCTGAAACACAAATTCTAACTGAAAAGGTATTTATATCCCCGAAAAGAAACAATGTTATTATTTATTATTTAGCATTGATAATGTCTTAATATTTTGTACTGCATGTCTTTACAGATAACTACACTGTGTATACAGATGCTAACAATAAAGTTTCAAGAACACAAAAATAAATATTGTCATGTGCAATTATATATAAAAAAACCGAAAAACTGAACATAAACGCCAAAATTAAAGAACAAACATTTCAGCACTGATGAAAGTGAAGTGGCATAATAGATTTGAATCTGTTCAATACCGTGTGGGAAATGTTTCTACGTTTGTTTATATATATATATATTCGTGTAAATCATTTTCATTTTGAAACTACTTGATTTGCCTAGTATCCGGTACTACCGATGCAAATAAGATCATCACGAATAATGAATACCAGGATTCAGTTGGTTTAGGCATAGTTAAATATTCCGACAGTCATTTTAAGTTTCTGCTATTTGTTATCATTATATTGTTTGGATTTCTTTTCCAAAATTAAGGAGTTTATCAGAGTTAAACTATATTGTTTTCCGTTCGTTATTTCCTATTAGTCTGTAAGGGTGTGTGCAAATTTCCGTAACCACTAAAAGCTCTCATTTCACTCAGTAGGAAGTCTAAATTGCTTTATTCTTTGTTACTGATCACTATTTACACTAAGTATTACTTCTGTAAACAATACATTCGTTGTACATCATATTATGTAATCTTGAAGAAAGGTTTTACTAACTTGTCCGCATACTCTTGTCCTATGGAACGTTAATGACACATCAATTTCGCTAACTATCTATATCGATACAATGGAAAAGCTGAAGTGACCTTAATCACTTGTCAATATACTTTTAATGCAAACGGATTATTTGTCTAGCCAAGTTCCGATCTATTAATGGTACAACAAAAGCTAAACCAAATATTTCAATTTTTTTAACATTAAACAGAGAAAAACCTAGTATTTATTCTAACGTAGCTCCATGGATTACTTTCTATACAGTGTCAAGACAAAAAGTTAACATAAATGCAGGACGGTCGAAAAATCATAACTTTTACAAGCATTCAATCTAGATGTTCAACAACATTAATTAAACCATAACGCAATATAAAACGTATCAAATTGATTACATATTATTAAAAAGTTCTTGATTTTCTCTTTTTGTGTTTTCGTCTTAAATCTTCACAATTAAAAAAAGTTAGTTGCACACTTTAAGTCCATTTTTACTCACACTATTGTCGATAATATTAATACAAAAAAGCAAAATAAATTGAAAATATAATATAAATACGAAAGATTTTTTACTATGTCACGCCATACAGTGTTGTTATGATAGCAATTTATGGGTTCTTAGCGTAACAACATATGACTAGTGCACAAAAGACCTTACACTTTAAGCCGTTCACATTCCAAAAATTTTCTTAGTTATATCAAGCAAGTATTGTCTTTAAATAGTAACCATGACTGCTTAAATCCTTCTATTATGTGTACGTTGTATGATATCCGAGTGTTAAGATTTATTTTTTAAAACCAAAAATTTACGACGATTATATGCACAGGCACATCCTAATATCGACGAAGTGGGCGTTGTTCCAATAATAAAGGTTTTTTTGTTGAACTTGATCCGTACATTTATGACTATTCATTTTATAATATAGTTAAAAAGTGTAAAACTTTATTGAATGGTGTTAAATATGAACTGTTAACCATGGGGTAATTCTTTCTTTTGATTTGAAATAAATACAAAAATAATAATAAAAAATCATCGCATGTTTTGAGATGCGTTTACACCATTAAATCGCTTCAAACTTTACTTGTGCACCTGTTCTCAACTCAACTTTGACCGTGAAAAACCTAAACCAACTTGTTCTTCAACTCTATCAAATATTTGATGTAAGTTGAATAGGTTTTTTTTCTTCCAACGTTTTTTATTGACGTGTAAATACAAGTTTGACCTCGTAAACGATGTTTGACAACGTCCCCATCCAACTCCACAATCCTTAAGCTATTTTTATCAAGCCTTATATGAGTTATTTTAGTTTTTAATGTCTGGTGGCTAATGACAACACAATGACATGAAAATTACGTAATCAGTAAACATGAAGGATGCCGAAGAGACTAAACAAAATCTCATATCCTTTGGAATTTGTGATAAGAACCGTCTCTAAGGGACATTAATATATTAAACAATAAATTATTAAATAAATACAAAATATTAGGATAAAAATGAAAAAAAAAACATAGCATTCAACAGAATGAAAGCAGAGTTACAGATAGATGGTAAGTTTTCTAGTTGATTGTTGGTTGCATTAACGTCCATTGGCAAATATTTCATGCATATTCAGGACGAGAACAAGTTCAACAAAAATCTATATCAAAAAGGGTGGGATTTTACACAATAGGACAACGGGTTTTGATTGCGACTTTCTAGTTACAATTGTATTCGTCTCCATTGTATTTCTATGAAACAACTAATATTATCGGAAGAGAATAGTGACTCATCATCGAAAACAACGCAAAACGTTTATGTTTACAAGAAAAGGGTATGCTTGTACTTTCTAAACCAATTGATACTTTAGCTATGGGTTACAAGTAGGCAGGTGAGTTACTGTATGGCAAATTCTGATTTTTGCAGTCTCATACTCAGTGCCACAGTTGACAACAGATTTCAGCGATTTATGCTAAATATTGCCAATGTAGTTTTTAGAGCAATGTCGGTAGTTGTCGTTCACGTAATTGTACAGTTACAGTTCCCTGCTAATCATTTCGTGTAATTGTGTTTGTAAATAGTATAACCATATTTTAAATTCTATTGCCTTTAAATAACAAGGTTTTATAATTTCTGGTTTTGATAAACAGTGATTGGTTTGGTTTGTCGCCACTTTTCGTCCGGTTTCGTCTAGATTTTGGACAGTGTTTAATTAAGTACTTGAAATATTATTATAAGGGCCACGAATAAATCACCTTCTCCTGGATATGTTTTCTTATAATTGGAACTTACTGTATGCATGTTGCCAAAAGTGAAGATAAATTTCAAAATATCCCCTTATATCATATAATCCATCCTTTAAAAATATTATGAAGTCATTTCATATCAAATTTTGATTAAAGTTTTACCAATAAACATCGTATTTTAAACATTTTAACTGTTTTGGATACAATTTAATTTTTGCGAATGAATTTTATAAACATAGAATAGACTTGTTATGCAATATTTCACTATATATATATATATACAGACGTAAGATTGTGACATTAATTTTTCGTGTTTTCATATATGATTTTGAAACATCACAAAGCAATTCATTTTATCAAAAATACAAAATTACCAATAAACTGTTTGAAAATATCCGCAAGATATTTTTATACGACCGCAAAAATTGCATTAACGATGTGGTGATGTCGTCGTTGTCGACATCGTCAATTGGGCAAAATTTATAATTTTGCGTAATTTAGGAAATTTTATATTTTATCCAATATTGATGTAATTTGATATTGAAATAATAAGAAAATTTAAAAAACAAACTTTACACAAGCATTTAAGATTTAACCTCTTTAATGAGGATCAAAATGTTGTAGATTTTAGAGTAATAACATTACAAAAAACCATCCTACACCTATGTTAAATTCAAATGGGCAAGAATTAAAGGCACGTATATATTTATATATTAACGTGTATGTATAAATTGCCTTTTGAATCTACGTAAAACTGCACTGAAATAATTCTCAGTAAAGGTACCAAGCAGTGAAGAAGAATGGAAAAGATATGCTTTTGATTCGAAAATAGTTGAATTTTCCAAATTGCATTGGGGTGCTTGATAGAAAGCACATTGTACTTCAACCCACCATGTATAGTGGATCATTGTATTACAACTAAAAAAAATTTTAGTATTGCCCTGATGGCTTTGGTAGATGCCATTTATAAGATTCTGTATGTGGATATAGCCACAAATAGCGGAACAAGTGATGAAGATATGTTATATAAATGTCCACTTAACTGTGACCTTGATTCTTGTAAACCCTGTTTACCTTAAAAAGAAACCTCATCGCGTTGACGGTCAAAGCCTTTGTCATTTGTCATGTTTGATGAAGAAGCTTTTATTTTAAAGGTAAACAAACCTTGATAATGAGAAACACAGTTTTAACTACAGATTGTTTAGGGCCAGGAGAATAGTGGAAAACACCTTTTTGTATTTTATCCAACAGGTTTTGGGTTTTCAGGCATCACCGTCATTGACGAATGGGCTATCTGCCTGTTCATTGCTCATTCTGATTCGCATGGATTTAGCTGTTGTTATTGATGAGAACCTATTAGTTAACAGTACACAATCAGCCAGTTTCCTACCTATGCTTGACACTAGACCAGGAAAACACAGTTCGTGTAATGGTCGAGCGATCAGAGAAGAACTTATCAAGTACTTAATATATTTTGGATACGTTCCATGGCAGTAAAGTGATGGTCTCTGCTTTACTTGATATGTCACAAAATGACTTATGATGTAAAAATAAGCCAACTTGCTTTCATATAGATCGTGAGTGGCACAGCCACTTGTTCTGGACCTTTGTGTTTATTTCCATCTAATAAGATGTGCTCATACTGTTTATTTTATTTTTCAATTAAAATTGAAATATTTTTTTTTATTTAAAATATTTGTATTTTAAAATAAGATGGGAATTCCCTTTCTATCTAACATAATGCAGTAAATCCTATTTCCCCAAATATCAAAAAGGGTGGTATTCGATGCTTAATTTTTTGTAAGAGGAGAAAGTTGATAAAATGAAACTGATGCCTGCTACATATGTTCTGTAATCAATAAGAGGGTTTAAATATGATTATGTAAATGAGAGGATAAGTTTTTTCATAAGTACATTAAACATGGGAAAACTTGTTATGAGTATCCTCCAAGAAGCGTGCTTAAATATATTTTTAAAATGCAGTTGATATAAACAGGGTTTTGCAGTCATTTTAAAAGTGGCAAACGGGCAATAAGTGTGTAAATTACTTAAATGTAACCTTGACTCTTTGACGTGAACACATATATAATAGAATGCTCTATCCTGTTCGAAAGTTAACTCGTTGGTCGAGCTGGATAATTATCTTGATGAAGCTGAAAATTTCAACTTTTACAACATTTGAAAATATGCTATAATTACCATAAAATATGTTTAATCCAACGTAACCGGTTTCCAAATATCATGGTGTGATAACAGCTAGTCGCTCTTCCACGGTAATACTTGTTCGCATGACTGTGTTTTCTTTCCCAATGTTTTCTTTGACCAACAACAGAAATCGAGAGGAAAGGGGAAGATCAAATCTTCAATAGTTTTTGAAAGAAGGTATCCATTTGACACAACTCTTTTCTTAATTAGCTGCAAACACGAAACTCCATTCTTTTCAGACACGACTTTATCCATTCCGTCCTTTCTCTCTTTTTTTACTCGACTGTTGGTTATTGGAGCTATGTTGCATTTCGATGCAGTTTTCTTCTTTGCTTTCATGTCAGGATGTTCATCAATACTGGGATCAATCTATCAATGGCGTCAAGATGTGAAAGAATTATTATTATTATTATTATTATTATTATTATTATTATTATTACAATTTTTCTATAGCGCTAAATCTAAAATTATATTACTCAAAGCGCTTTACATCATATGTTTAAACAATATACATACTAAAATATATAAAACATAATACGTAAACATGCAAACATAAATAAGATAATAGAAGTAAGTTAGTAATAAAATTCATGGAATGGAAATATTAACGAAAACAAGTCTCTATATAAAAATATCTATAAATAATTCAAAATCAAATTTAGTAGAAATATATTGAAATAAACTTAAAATAAAATTAAAAATTTAAATTATTATAAAACTTATTTTACCAGTAAAAATAATTTTGAGAATAAGAAAAATAAGTTACTTAAAACATACTATATACAAATTATAAAGGAAACATATCAACAATATGATAAAAGTCCAATATTCAAGAGCAAGCAGAGCTACTATGGCAGTATGTATCACAGGAATGAAATTAAGGACTTAAAAATGCTAGTCTGAAAAGATGAGTTTTAAGATTCTTTTTTAAATAGTCACTGTCTTTGCATTATGCAGTTCTTTTGGTAATGTATTCCAGAGGGTAGCCGCCGCATGATCGAATCTGTTATTCCATAGGTTTTAGTTCGCACTTTAGGTGTTACAAGTGTTAAGTTGTTTGCGGACCTTACTGATCTAGATGGTCTGTATACATTGATTAGTTCACCAAGATATAGTGGTGCATCTTGTTTTATAGACTTGAATACATGTAACAAGATCTTATATTGTGCTCTGTATTGTACCACTCGCGCAGCTGTATTTTGAACCCTTTGTAGTCTCAGAATGACACAAGCTGTTAATGCATATAGAATTGCGTTGCCATAATCCAGTCGAAAGATGACCAATGAAACTAGTTACGCCCAAAAGCAAGTTTCCTCACCATATGAAGAGAAGCGGGAGCAAGCGGAGAAGTCCACAGTAGGCAAGAGGTGAGAAATACTGTAATTCATTTAAAATTTTCATCATGAGTTCAAATATTTATCTATTTCACATCATTTTGTTTTAATTTTAAATACATGTATTATTTAATGCTTAATGCATTAAATGTCATTTTAAATTTATTCTCAAATTCTTGGTCCTTTTTGTCCCCCGCCTTTCAGGAATTCGGTCATTCTGTCATTTCACATTTCGTTTTCTGACTCTTACTTGAAATCTGCTTTCCCAGTCGCTAAGAATATGGAAGGGGGAAAACCCTATTTTGAGGTCAAAAGGTCAAAGGTCAAGGTCATTTAATTTTTTCGGAAAATTTCCGTTTCCGTACTCAATCTTGAGTTTACCTTACCTGATTTCAACAAAACTTATATCATAGAAAAGAATAAGAAATTGGAAGAAACTCATAGATTTTGAAGTCAGTTGGTCAAAGGTCAAGGTAAATATATTAAAAAATAATTTTTTTTCAATCAGAAGAATAGAAGCTTTTTTTAATTTTTCATCAGGTTTCGGTGGGGTTTTTGCAAATGATTTCTTGTATAATATAAACTTCAAAAACAGTTCATTGTCATTCGTAAACTGTTTCCTCGTTCCAAAATGTTTACAAGATTTAATTTACCTGTACATTTCAACAATAAACCATAGATTGGAAGTATCAAAGAATACATGAAACAGAATGTTGATAAAACTTATGAGAACATAAACATATTTATGAAAGATTAATTATTATAAATATTAAAATATAGGTCAAAATAAGAGAAAAGGGGGAAATTTATAATTAATCCTGAAATTTTTCTTTAATTTAGTTACTTGTTTGGTTAAGATTTATATATTTCATGTAAAATATTATTCATGACTGTCCCTTTTTTGTACCTACCCTAAAGTTTCTTTTGTTAATTTATTATTTACCACTGTTTAAGTCTCAATTAATATCTCTCTTATTAACTCTTTGTAATAAAAAAAAATTAAAATAAAAAATCCTTTTATGCAGACCCCTAATTATTTTCATCTAGTGATAGTAAACATGCATACTTTTTTGTTTGTCCTTACTAGTTTCTACGAAATGAGAGTTTAATAATTGTAATATTTGGACATTCATTCAAGAAGATAGTTTCCTATGGAATTTTTAACCAGAAGCCTCAAAATACCATTTGTTTATTAAAGACAAATCTACTTTTCCTTTTTTGAAAGTTTATACTGACAATCAAATGCAAAGCTTATTTAACATTTTACATATAAATGCTGGTCCTAATTTTGCCTTTGAA